>JAKOGI010002891.1:67500-79089 GCA_029747015.1 Carnegiea gigantea
TATTATATATATATTATTATATATATATATATATATATATATATATATATATATATATATATATATATATATACATACATACATACATATCTATAACCTATCTATATCTATATCGATATATACTATATTATATATATATATATATATATATATATATATATATTATCTAATATATATATTATATATTATATATATATATATACAACACACATACTGACATATATTTATATGTATATACTATATGTGTGTGTGTGTGTGTTTGTGTTGTATATGTATATATATACATATGTAGGTGTATGTATATATGTATATGCATATTATATACATATGTATGTAATGTATATATATATGTTATATATATATATATATATATATATATATATATATATAGATAGTACTATATATATATATTATATGGACATATAATATATAATATATATATATATATATATAGTAATATATAATATATATGTGTGTGTGTGTGTGTGTGTGTGTGTGTGTGTGTGTATATCGTACGAAGTATGTATGTATGCACGCATGCATGTATACATTTTATGTATATATATATATATAAAATATATATATATATATATATATAATATTATATATATATATATAATATGTATATGTAATATTATATATATGTATGTAATTATATAATATATATATATATATATATATCGATATATATATATATATATATCTATAATATATATAGATATATTAATGTGCCATACATCATACATTTATATGTTCACCACACACACACACACACCACACACACACACACATATATATATATATATATATATATATATATATTATATATCTGTGTGGTGTGTGTGTGTGTGTGTGTGTTGATAGAAACACTACCATATATTAACTAAGGGTAAATTAAATGACAATTTTAATAATGGCTATGATTACTTTATTAGAAATCTCAGTATCCCATGGCTATGCACTTCTTGTTATCCATTTGAAAGACGAGGGATTCCCTAAAAATACACACGGTTTCATAAGCATGACCAAAAGAAATAATCTTGTGAAGGTTAGCAACAACGCAAGTGTACCGAAAATGGTTACTAGGGCTATTATGTTTAATCTTCTATTAATATGTAAATTGTCACTATCATTGGGGCAGCAATGCTTCGTCTGAATTGAAACTAGTTCTAAACAAGTACTCATGTCATAAATTGAAGCAACAATGACATAAAGTTACCAAAGTTTATCTCTATATGTAAAAGTTAAGGTCAAAAAATTAGATAATAGAATAAGACATGAGGGTACTCAAATATGCTAAATAAGAGCATTAATTGAAACTCAAGGGGTGAAAGGCAATGCAAATGATCAGCTGGACAATTAATGTCTGGTTGGAACGATTTTCTATCAAAATGGCAAAGGAGTCAATTCAAAAGTGAAAATTATTGTTTAAGGGAGACGAAGAACATAGAGCAGTAAGAACAAAAACTTGTCCTACAAGAATTTGTGGTCTAAAATGATCCTTAACAGGTTAGTGGGTTGACAAACATAGGATATGAAGGTGTGATATTCACACGGTAGACAAAGTAGTAAATTCAAATAATAACAAGATGACTAAGATACTTTGAAGTCCATCACTTCACAGATGTCATTCTAACTTTCTATTAACTTATGGGTCTTTATTACAAGCACACTTAATTTTTCATATTTATGTGGTTGTTTCATATTCATCAATGTACAACCTTTGAAAACAAAGATAGCTTACTAATATCCATGCATAATTAGTTAATATTTTCTTATAGAAATTCAAGAATCTCAGTTTTGATTCAATCTTTGGACCTCTTCCATCCTCTAGTTCTCCATCTTTGTTAAAACAAAGCTCTAATAGCTTGCATTGAAATACCACACATAGTGACAATGTGAATTTCAAGTACGATTTCACATACTTACACTTGTATATCTCACCTAGTCATGGTACACTAACACAAGCTATAATAGAATGTAATTTAAGAATTAAGATTAACTCATCCCCCAATAATTGCACCATATAATTCTAGAACATTTAATCAAATGGACCTTCTTCCTCAAATGCATGAAGTTCTTAGGGTAACTCAAAACCCCACATTATAGGAATGTAACACCTCATGATAGAAGTACTAGACCAACCTATCATGTTAATGAATCGAATGAAACAAGTAGAACTAATTTAAGCTTTTATGACATTTATGCTTTAATAGGGATGAGATACTAGAATTGTATGAGTTAAGGGCAGATAAAAGAGTATAAAGTGAAGACACTCACATGAACCCCTTATTCATGTTTAAATATTCATTTTAGCAAGCCCGCTTCATAACATTGTTGACGGGCTTTATGTTTAACCTATGAACAAAATTGGTTATAAGTAGTCATAGGTTTGGGTCCCTTAAGTCAATCCATAGGATTCAATTCCCATTAAGTTATAGTAACTCTTGGCACCATTTTCATCACTAATTTGCTTGCAAATACCTTGGGAATTTGATCGGTAATTTTATCTTGCAAAAGTGTTAAATTTTGATTAACATAAGCTAAATATGTGGACAAATGTTTCATGACTATATTTAAAGCATTTCCCTAAATCATTTCATCTTTAACTGCATTAATTTCACAAGGCTTGGGGGCGACTCCTGATAGAATATTGATTTTAACCTATTATTTTTAAAGATCATCACTTTTACTTTGTATGTTTTACTACTGGTTGGTTTAGCATATGTTATCGCTAGACTTTCTCGGTCATGCCACAATCAAAACTTATAAGCATAACAGGACCTTAATTTCCTTCAATCATTTCAATATCATCTATCGATAGTTTCTAATTGCGTAAGACATTTACTTAAATTGTGATACAAGTTGTGTAGTGTACTAGCTAACACCCGCGCGTTGTCAGGGATTAAGTTTTTAAATAGCTAAATGGTACTTCGAAATTATCATCGAATAGTTATTAGTTCAACATCAAGATGATAATTTTGAAGTACCATTTAGCTATTTAAAAATTTAATACTGGGCCAACATGCAAGCCTTAGCTAGTTAACCACCAAAGGTCATGAAATCATTCTTGAATTCTTGTAAATCTATGATGGATGTTCCATAGCAGGCAAAACAAAGTTCATAGAAGTGATATAATTTTTTGTTTCTGGTTTATAGGTAAAATTTCATTGCAATTCCAACAAACCAAAAACTGCACAAATTTACAGCTATCAAAGGTGAGCCACCTTCTGAAAAGCATTGTTGCACAAAAGCATGCAAAAGAAAGTATGCATAACTATGGTATGAGGTTCACAAATCCAAGGAGTAAAAGGGTGAGCTTTCATCTTCAAAAAACTAACAATAATCTTCCTGTTATTTCCCATTTGATGAAGTCCAAAATCTATTGTGGTTGACATTGGTTAGAATTGGTTACCACCGAATACTTTCACATCTTTCTCTCCACTTAAGTGATAAATGCAAGTACTATTGGCAGTACAACTTATATGCTTCCAGATCTTACTGCCTTTAACCCTCTAAAGCCAATTAGTATGCTTAACTCTAATCTCAATAGTGACATATATAATTTAATACTCTCTTGGTGAAGTTACAATCCAAGAACAGGTGCCCCACGCACTGACTCCATTTCTACATTACATAACACACAATTGTTGTTCGAAATCTACACCAGAATCCTCTCCAGTCTATGTTTCATTAAACCCAAGCTTAGAAGGAAAATATGGGTTATATAGAACCACACAATTTATACAATTTTTGGTATTACCCCATATATTATCAACATCAATATAGTACACAAATATATATATATATATATATATATATATATATATATATATATATATAGATATATATAATTATATATTATATATATATACACACCACACACATACATACATACGTATATACATATATATATATATATATATATATATATATATATATATATATATATATATATATATGAATTTCTAGAAGAGTGATGATATTATAGTCATGCGCACAATGATGACATAATTAGTATAGCAAAATGATTTAAACTAAAAATCGTCTAATATACAATTATTTTCAACCTATTTAGGCGCCTCCTAAAAAAGGAGAATAAATAGAAAACATCATAATAATAGCCAACAACATCTAGAAAAATGCTAACTTATATGCTGCTTTTGCTCAACTTGTTCAAACTGACACTTCTCTATAATGAGCCATCACTATGACCCTTTTAATGTTGTTTTGCAATTTAAATGGTACAATTACCTCGATTTTCCCTTCGTTTCTCGTAGAAAATTTTATGGAAGCCACAACTTTAATTTTTATATAGTTGTTAGCTTTTCAGAACATCTAAGAACATCAAGGGATAACAATTTGAATCTCTCTTCCATGCCTTCATGTGTAACTATCCTTGTATGTTATTCTACAATATTATGTCATTAACTTGACTGTTTCATTGAGGGAACTTTTGACTCGCTCATTAACAATAGGCACAGCAATTGAACTCCAATGCATATGCGAATATTTCCCCTTGAGTTGAATTGTTCAATAGTTAGTAAGTAGTAACAACATCATAACCCCTACCCCCCCCAAAAAAACCTTCAATCTCTAATTTGTCACAATAGTTTCACTCTTTAAAAAAAAAAAAAAAAACACACATTTCTTCTTTTTGTTGGCATCACCTGATGTACAATTTTCCAACATTTCTCCTCTTTATTGACATTAATTGTTGTTATACAATTGTCGTTTATCAAGTCTTTTATTGATACCCTAAATCCTTCCTCAGGTGTCCCTCATCTCCTCTGCCAACCACATCTGTTTGACTGGGCTCTTACCATTTCCCTCCTTTCCTTTCTTCCCATCTCTAATGTTACTTTCCATCTACAGTGCATCCATGCCCATAACCTGGGGGGCCAAAATGAAAATAATTTACCAAGCTATCAATGCCACTGAAATACTATAAACAACCTAAATTCTTGCCATTCAAAAAGTCAATGGCAGTCTTTCTTATTCTCACAGAAATCACATTGACATGTAGTTTCCCTACTTCTAGCAACTTCATATTCCAAAAGCAAGAAGAAATCATTGGAACCCCAAAATAAAAACAAACAAGAGGAGGGTGGAACAAGGGATATAGAGAGAGTTGTACATAACTCAAAGTTGCCTTTCCCAATCACCTTGTCCATCTTGCATACCCTCATCTCCTCACAAAAAGACAAAGGGACCCCTAGAAAACCCCCTAATCAAAATGAGATTGAAGAACTAAGATAACTAAATCAATAATCTCAAAGAAAATGAGATATAAATACTCAAACAAAATCATGACCCAATAACACAAGGGATGTCTGATGAATTGAGTTCTCTCCATTTGCCTTTCCCAAATGGCAAAATCAACTCTCTGCTAAGATTATTGATCAACTTCATGGCTATGAAGGGAGAGAAAACACATGACAAAAGTGGTTTTTACTTGTTTTCTGAGGAAGAGTTTTTTTTTCGAGGGGCAGTTTATGAGAAATACTTATAGATTACAAACAGATGACGTTTAATTTGATCTTTTGAATCACATAACTACCAGAGAGAAAATGAGCATGCATCCATTACCAACAGAGATAGAAATAACATGTCAGCAGTTAGTGTGATAGGGAGGAACTATGTTAATTAGATGGTTAATATGATACTATGAAAGATAAAAGAAATGTGGCATAAGTCAATATGTGATTTATAAAAATTTTTAAACTCCTAGAGCAATGAATGACTCAAATTTGACAGCATGCAAGATCAACGGTGACAACTTACTCTTATTCTACAAATTACTTCGATTTCATTCAACTCAACATGGCTCTGATAATATCGAGCAGTCAGGGTTTTTTTTTTTTTGGGTTAAAAGTCAACAAATAGGATTACCGATTATGATTTAATACTATGAAAAATCAAAGACTATAAATGAGTTTTGCTCCTAAAAATAAGGGGACCGAAGTGTTGACAACATTTCTTTTATATAGTATTAGATTAGATTAGATTGTGATCATATAATATTGTAATGAAATAATATGATGGGTAAAAATTCTAAAAAATTATACAAAGGTGCCCTAACTTTTAATACAGCTATTTTAAGAACAATCATTTTTTAAAACTAATTATAAGGGTACCTCAACTTTTGATAAAATAGTTTTATGAGACGTTAATCCACTTTAAAAGACATTCTTAACGCTTCTAAATTAATATAAATTAATATCAACTTTTCATGAACATGAAATAGTTTTATGGGACCTTGCCTTTGTTGTCTCTTAATATTATTTTACTTTTTTATCAATGTGTCATTCTGGTTGTGTATTTAAGTCGTATAAACTTGATGTTTCTATTTTATTTTGTTTTTTTCATTTCAAAAAGGGTAAAAATTTTAAAGACTCATAAAACAGTTCCATCAGAAGCTCAAGTGCCTTATAATTAGTTTTAAAAAAGGAGGTTCACGAAAGGAGTTTCACCAAAAGTAAGGTAGCCATGTATAGTTTTTTTTGGTTAAAATTCAAGGTAAACTAAGCATCCAAGAACATAGAGGACCGTAAGCTAACATAAGATTCATGGTGTCACAACTTACAGTATATAAGGATACATGGACTTCCGACTGAGGGAATGTGTAGTGGTTCAAGGTTATTACATGGAATGATATCATTTTTTGAGATATCAGACACCCTTCGTTTTAGACTTCTCCTCAAAAAATTCCTTGATTCCTATGATCATCTTTTCGTCGTTGAATTGATTCAATGGTCTGTTACTAGTTGGCCCACTAGCAAGTTACAAATCATGCACAAACTTGACTATCTAATCAAGCGGGAGTATAGACAAATTATTAATAGGTACCAGAGTTTGGTCTGATAATGTAAATTCAAATTTTGGATTATTATCTTCAAAAAATCCCAAAATTTTGAGATCTTAGCATCCAAGAGCATATTTTTAAAAAAAAAATGATAAAGGGTATACAATATGAAAATACTTATACTTGAGCCATGAAAAATAAATGTCTCCAAATTATTTATAATTAAATAAGAAATGATTAATTTTTCATACTAGACAAACAAATTATAAAAAGTAATTAGTAACAAAAAAAATCTTGACAAGTTTGCAAGTATACCTGTAGGTTTATTACGTTGGTACAAAATTTTAATATAATTTTTGATAAAAATTTCCAATTATAAAAATACACAAGATACTTTTAAATATTTAATTTTAATTATAAATAAGGTAATAGCAGCTTTAAATTTCCAATAAGTTTTTTTAGTTGAAGGAATTTTACAACAACATTTATTAAACAACAATACAATTAAAAACCAATGCATTACTTTAAAAGAAAAAGTAACTTTTTAAAATTAAATGTTTGATTGTAGAATTTCTTAATGAAACTATGTGTATGATATGGTTGCAAACAAATTCATTAACATAATTGAGTGTAATTTTTAGCCGTTATCATGCATCTTCATAGTAATAAACAGGTGGTGTCATTTGAGTTAGGATTGGAATAATTTTGGGTAGGGTAATGATCAGACCAATGAGACTTCAATTTCGTTCTACTAATGATATGTTGGTGCCCAAGCCAATAAACTTGTCTTGAAAATAAAGAAACTTTTGGCGAAAAATTTAGACCGGATCCACTCTAGCTTTCAATCTAAATTGGTTAGCTTATTTCATGTATTGGATTGGATACAACTCTAGGTTATTTGATTCAAATTTTAGCTTTCAAACTAGCTTTGCCAAGTATATGCATCTTATTTTCTCATCGACATTAGATAAATTAACATCTACCTCAATTTAATTATACATCCAAAAAAGTTGCTTGAAACCTTTCCACTCCTATGTCTTAATGATAGGCAACTACCCTAGAAAAGTGTACGTAAAGGAATAAACTGTTAAAGGAACAACCAAATATAAACCCTTAAAAAGCTCTTCGCACGTTATTAAAGTTGAAAAGCAGTGTGGGGTTCCATTTAAAGTCAAAACTATTCTTTATTTACTTTATCTGTCTCTTTTTGTTCCTTTTTTCACGAATGCCCTTTTTCATTCTTGCTCCAAGAAGTACGCCATTTCTTTCTCCATGCCATGCCTTCACCTAAAATTCAGCTTTCCAGTCTTCCATAAAGAATATTGATGTAGTTCTTGATTCTCTTTTCCTGCATGTAGTCATTCTTGACTTTATTCACGCTGAAAACCACAAAAAGTGATATCCAATTCATACAGTTTTGATCCAACCATTGAGAATGGTGAATCAATTACCTATGAAGGATCATTCTAAGAATATTGTGACAATTTCCTCTTTTAGTTAATTCTCAATTCATTTGTTAATTCATAAGTCAAAATGAGGAGGAAGAGGAGAAGAAGAGAGAAATGTCTTATTATGATTTATAATCTTCGAAGTTTAGCATTTTCACTTATTTTGTTGAGTTTAGCATATAAAGTAAGTTCTCAAGATCAAGGGGGTCATGATATCAATGAATTGGCACAAGCGGGTGATCCGTCTTCGGCAGAAATTATGACTCGACTTCTATACGATCGACTTGGAAAAATCAATTCTATTATAGTGCCAAAGATCATGAAAAACTTCGATTTTTGCATAAAAGACGCGTCAGTAAATTCATTTTATAAACATTTTCTTATTTAGCTCTTCGTGTAATAAGTTGCAATAATTATAAATTCAATTGGAACTTTTGTTAACAATTAAATAATTTCATTGTTGCAGGCAAGCTGATTGGAATGCAGCCTTTAACTTTACCGACGATTTAACTTTCTTGGCCAATTGCGTTAACAGAACAAAAGGTACTCGTAAGTTTAATTATGTTTTATTCAAAAATCTACTAGTTGATTTGTGTTGCAATATTCCTAATTATGTATTGTGTTGTTTATTATAATACTAGTGATACGAGATACAATATCTATGTTTGGGTGTGAAAAATAGTTGTTTCATACCCTATAATACCTGTTGACAAGTTTTTAACTTGGGTTAATATAATGTTGCCTAAGGTATGCTAGGGATTAGCAAGTTATAAATAATTCTCTTGTGATAATGACTATAAATAAAAAGTTGTATCAGTTACATAGATAATTGCATTTTGTTTCATTGCATTCCTGGAGAAGTGCGACTATCTGTCAAACTACTTCTTTACCAATAATGTTATATTTTGATGCATTAATGCATCTCTCACGAATTTCCTTAGTGTTCTTTGGCTGTCATGACTTTTGAAAACTTTATATATTCTATTAGATTATGTACATCACTTCTTCATGTATTTCAGTCAACAAAGGTGTCACTAAAATTAAGGAGGGAAAAAACCTTAACTAGTTGAAAAACATTCAACTTTGGCAAATTAGATTAAGTTATACGAGTGGTGGAAATTGTGGTTAATCAACCCAACTGTGGATTTACTGATGCTGGTTTGGATCATCATGGGTCTTTAAAGTATCAAGTCAAAACTTGTTTGGGTTGGGTTACCCTTGGGTCCTTGACATTATTAAGTCATCAAGGGTTCAATATGGTTCATTTTGTATTCGGATGGAATACAAGTTAGTTCTTAATTCTTGGAATTACTTTTCTTTTAAAGCTTACAACCTATGCACATTTGGCACGCAGACCCTCCTTATAGCCTTTTGAGCCATTGAGCCATATTCCTTACCTTTTCAAAGTCTACTAGCGTAATTATTATAATCAAAATACAAAACACAAAATAAAAAGCATTATTAATTTGCTCCATTTGTTCATTATCATGTCTTCTTCCTTCTTTTCATTAAGGTCAGCGTCAAGGTAATTTTGGATTAATTAGGCTTTAGATCATGTCACTTTTGGAAATTAGTGTTCGGTTAAGTCTAAATCAGGCCTAGTCACACTCAATAGGGCTATTTCAAGTTTAAGTTTAAAATATTAATGGAAATTCAATTCAAGTTGGGTTGGCTAAGACTTTTTCCACGTTAGGGTGGCAAGCATGGGCAGAGTCATGAAGGGGCAAGGGGAGTCAATTGACCCCTCAGTTTTTTGAGGAAAAAAATTAAATATGGAATATTTTGGTGGAAAATAATAGATATAAATTAATTAGTTCTAAATATTTCACAAAGATAAGCATAGTGGATTGGTTGATTGCTTATTGCTTAGTGTGGAAGGTTGTGGGTTCAACTCCTCATGTTACCCTCTACATATTTTTCTTTTGAATTTTTGCGAGTGCCCTTTAAGTTTCTTCTATTTTTGTTCCTTGTACTTATTTTGATATTGATTTTTTAAAAGTCTGTCGAACGATGATATTATACTTTGCTTTCAAAACATGAGATCTCGTCGATTACAACTTTCTTGAATATATTAGCTACGCACTTTATTTTTAAAACTATTAAAGTTTATATTATGTGTATTATTAATCTCGCTCCCCCTTGCTTTGAATCCTAGCTCCGCCCCTGGTGGCAAGTTCAATCACTTTTGCTACCATCAGTTGTGAGACAAAAATTACTACTTGTATGGGTTTATATTCAACTATGTTAATAAGTACAATGAGATAGGTTAATATAGTCTTCTACTTTAAGGAATTTTTTCATGGTACTTTAGATGATATAAATGAATTTTTCACACTGTGAGAATGAGATATTAAGAATAAAACCTCAGTAGTTACTAGCGACTCTAGAAGAGCATACCACTGAGCAATAAGTAATGGCATAAAGAATTATATCCAGAACGTAAAGATAAAAATTTAGAAACTTTACCAACAGGTGACCCACCAGTTTTTAAATTATCAAATGTGAATCCTTTTGCAATCCGCTTCTGTCAGATTTAGAAAAGGGCGATCGACATATTGTGGTCCTGATGCTTCACCCTGTGGAGTCTCCCCCCCCCCCCCCCCCCCGGCGTGCTCTGCTTCCTTGTGCCCAACTCTTTTTGTGGTTTCTGTTCAATTTTATTTGTTTTACTATTCTATTAAAAAGAGATTTAAACCCTACATAACTTACTTAATTTTGGATAAAAATTTTGCATTATTCATGTGTGTACACAGATATTTATATTACGTAATTATTTGTGTCAAAATACACTAAATAAGCTCATGTTTGTACAAATCTTTCAACTTGAATAAGCCTTTCGACAATGCTACAATTTCACGAGACTCATGCAATATATTGAACCGACAACCATAAGATTAATTCCCCAAAAATTAGCTTTCAGGGCAATATTTTAATCCTGAAATAGGGCACTGGGCACATTTTCCTTCTCTATTTTCTGTTTGTGCCATTTTTTAATTTTACAACCAATATGATTTTGAGCAAGCCATTATATAAAATAAGAAAATTAGATGCGTTTATCACTTCATTGATATACCACTATCATGTCATTGTCTTATGAACATTTTAATCACATATCTAATGGGTTATAGATATACATACAAACATATATATATATATATATATATATATATATATATATATATATATATATATATATATATATATATATATATATATATATATATATATATATGTATGTATAGACACACTCAAACACACACATATAAATATATATACATATACATACATACATGCATAAATGCATACATAACTATATATATACATATATATAACTAT
>JAKOGI010002892.1:2500-79016 GCA_029747015.1 Carnegiea gigantea
TATATGAATACTGAAAGGTATATGTATACGTATATATACAATATATATTGATATACATATCATATCATAGATATGATGTAAGTATACCATATGTAAATATATATACATTATATATATATATATATAAGATATATATATATATATATATATATATTCTACAAAATAAGCCATTAACATTGCCATATTGGCGATAATCACCTCTGCCTGTTTGAGCATAAAACACATCAGGCTCCAAAGTTTCAATCATCAAACCAATTTTTTTATTTGACCTCTAATTGCAGGTATTTAAGAAAATTGTTGTCAATCTTATTTATCTAGGTGATGAATGAAAAGAATAAAAAAAAAGAAACATATTTTGTACTGTATATGTGGATTTTGGTGTTTAGGAAAAAAAAGAAAAGAAGCCTGGTTTAAAGAGATTGTCATTAACCTTAGTAACACAAATTAGAGTTTAGCTAGTTTTCTTTACGAAAATTCATTATGGATTACATTTGCAAACTGTGTGACAAAAACATAAGAAAAATTAAAACCATGAAAATACTTATTATTAAACTAAGCTAATTAAATGTCATAATAAGCATTTAATATTTGTAAACGTGTTGAATGTTATGTAATTATTTATTTATCAATCACATCAATCCAAGTTCTTTCCCACCCTCCCTCACCCCAAAAAACGTCCAGTTGCACCAATTTGCATATTTGTTTTTAGGACGGGGGACGGGGGGCAGAGACACACAACCAATAATGCTAACTTAGAGCAAACCTTTCCATAATACGCCGCAATTCTTCACAAATTCTATATGCTCTCTCTATTTTGTTTTGTTTGAGGTGGTGTTGCACAAACACATTACACCAACACGATTCAATCCCCAGTATCCTTTACCCCAACGTATAGATTTCTATTTTCTTTTGCCTCCACTCCATACAGTAGCGTCCCAATTGTGCAAACATCCCTAGAGGTAGAAGTGAGCACAAAAATCAAAGCCGAAAAACCAAACTAAAAACCTCAAAGACCGAACTGAAAAACCGGTTAAGTGGTTCGATTTTTCTAAAAAAGTCTGCTCGGCTAATTGAACCAAAAAAATTTTAGGATTTCGGTTTTGATCTCAGTTCCCATGTGTGTGTGTGTGTGTGTGTGTGTGTGTGTGTGTCTATATATATATATATATATTCTACAGAATATACAATTAATATTGCCATATTGACAATAACCACCTCTACCTGTTTAAGCATAAAACACATCAAGCTCCAAAGTTTCAATCATCAAATCAATTTTTTTATTTGACCCCTAATTGTAAGTACTTAAGAGAATTCTCATCAATCCTATTTATCCAAGTGATGAATGAAAAGAATGAAAAAAAAAAAAAACATATTTTGTACCATATATATGGATTTTGGCATTTAGGAAAAAAAGAAAAGAAGCCTAGTTTAAAGAGATTATCATTAACCTTAGTAACACAAATTAGTATTTAGCTAGTTTTCTTTACGAAAATTCATTATAGATTACATTTGTAAAATGTGTGATAAAAACATAGGAAGAATTAAAACCCTGAAAAGATATATTATTATACTAAGCTAATTAGACGTCATAATAAATATTTAATATTTGTGAATGTGTTGAATGTTATGTAATTATTTATTTATCAATAACATCAACCCAAGTTCCGCCCTGCCCTCCCCCTCCTCCCCTCCCCTCCCCCCCTCCCAAAAAAGGTTCAGTTGGAGTAATTTGCACATTTGTTTTTAGGGCGGGGGACGGGGGAGGAAAGGAACACACAACCAATAACACTAACTTAGAGCAAACCCTTTACTAATTTTGGGCATCTAATACGCTGCAATTCTTCACAAATTCTATATGCTCTCTATATTTTGTTTTATATGAGGGGGTGTTGCACAAACACATTGCACTAACACGATTCAATTCCCAGCATCCTTTGCCCCAAAGTATAGATTTCTAATTTCTTTCACCTCCACCCCATATAGTAGTGACCCAATTATGCACATATCTCCGAAGGTAGGAGTGAGCTCAAAAACCAAAACCGAAAAACCAAATTGGAAAACTCAAAGACCAAACTGAAAAACCGGTCAACTGGTTTGACTTTTCTAAAAAAGTCGGTTCGGTTAATCAAACCAAAAAAATTTTAGGATTTCGGTTTTGATTTCGGTTCGACCATTTGAGATTCGGCAAACCAAAATTTTTAGTTATCCAAATTTTTCGATTCGGCAAAAATGTAAATCATAATCAAACCAAAAAACTTAGTTAACCGGATTATCGGTTCGGTTACTGGTCAATTGTTAATTTAAATTTTTAATTTTTAATTTTCATTCCTTTTAATTAATTTGACTATTTTAGATACCAAATACTAATTTACACATTATTGTATGTTTACTCTTATAATTTAATAGTTATGAAACGTACACTTGACTAATATAAAATTTAATATTTTTTTCAAAAAAGCAAAGTTTTGGGTTCGGTTAACAGATCATAACTATGTGATTAACCAAATCTCAAATGGACGAATAAAAATTTTTCACTTCGGGTCACCGGACTAAATTTTGTAGAAAAATCGAACTGAGTCTTTCTGTTTTTCAGTTTGGTTTCTTGATTTCGGATTGTTTTCCTCACCCCTAGTGAGCAAATAGATTATGGTTTCAAACTTGATGATAGCAAGAGGCAATTGTAGAGTAAGTATATCATAGATATAGATACACACACACACACACACACACACACACACACACACACATATATATATATATATGTGCATTTATGTGTGTGTGTATATATATATATATCTATAGATGGAAAATCAAACTGGGTTTTTTTATTTTTCAGTTCGGTTTTTTGATTTCAAATTGTTTTCCTCACCCTTAGTGAGCAAATATATTATGGTTTCAAATTTGATGATAGCAAGTGGCAACTGTAGGGAAAGCATATCATAGATATATATATGTGTGTGTGTGTGTGTGTGTGTGTGTGTGTGTGTGTGCATATATATATATATATATCTATATATAGATAGATAGATAGATAGATACATACATACATACATACATACATATATATACATACATATGTATACGTACATACATATGTGTGTGTGTGTGTATGTGTGTGGGGGGTGTTGTCTATATAATGTATGGTCTCGAGCTTTGATATAATTAAGTGGCACGAATTGTAATAATACTAAATCTACAATCTTTTTTTTTGTTTGTTTGGGTGTGAATTCTGACGCTTCGTGAATGTTGTTGAGTTTTAATTGTTTTATTTAAGTTGTGTCTATAATTCATGGAATTTGGCTAAGTACTATCAAATGAAATTTTCACAGGTTATCCTTTTTAGGTATAAATAAAAGCATATAGATAGACTATCGACAATATTTAATTTATGCAAAAATTGAAAATATTGTTTATTTGGATTTTATGTGTAACACAAATTCTTATTCTGTAAATTTGTGTCTTTTATTAAAATATTTTTAACGATATACTAATCAATTTATGAATAACTAAAAATAATAAGCTTAAAAATAAAAGTAATACTCACTTTAAAAATAAATGTATAAAACTTTTGTTATCCGATTTTACACTTGTGTGTGTGTGTGTGTGTGTGAGAGAGAGAGAGAGAGAGAGAGAGAGAGCGAGAGAGTTACTAATGAATATATTTTTTTGGATCCGTAGGAGCCATAAAGGGCAATACTATGAGGGAAGGGAGAATCGAACCTGTGACCTAATATACCCAATACTTCAGTCAATACTTTTCTTTTTAAAAAAATAATTAATTTTTTGTTAATGGCTGAGATTTGTCAGAATATTTAATAAAGGGTTGTAAATAAGTAAATCTCCTAAAATCATTCTCACACAAGTCAACTCAACATTTCTTTTATATTATACTAGCCAGGACCGGTGCGTTGCCCCGGGAATACAATGTTAAATAGTTACATGGTACTTTGAAATTATCAGTGAATAGTGAATAGATCGAAGTCAAAAAAATACGGGATAAGTAGTGAAAACATGCTGGAATCTTAAGAGATGAAGAAAATAATTACATTGTGTATAATATGTAATGAATCCCCAATACTGCATAAGAGTTGAATTAAACATATGTTCAAGTGTAAACTAAAATGAAAATAAGCTTGAATTAAGGCAGATGGCATGGCAGGGGAGCGATGGCAACGCGACATCGATTCTTCTTCAGGCTGTATTAAGGGGGAAATAAAAATTAGACATACTTAGATCTGAAACAGGTAAAAGCAAAGGTAGAATGAAATGCAAATGTGTATATATTTGTTACCTAGAGAAATAACTATCGTCGCGATACCTCAAGAAAGAAACTTCCTCTTCCCAATCAACTGATGTGATGACATCGATGGAGGGTTCGATTTCACCTAGTCGAGGAGGCTCAATGACAAACACCCATGGTTGTTCTAGGTGATCGTCCAATATGGCATATAATGTAAGCTCAGCTTCTGGCTGCATATATTAGAAATAAAATGTATTAATTAAAGTAAACCCACATGTGTGAAGCACAAATTTAAAAATATTACAATAATAAGCTCACCAATGCTGCATAGCCACTTAAGATGTTGGTGCTAGTGTGGAGAAGAATTGCTGCAACATCTTGAAGAACGGTAAAAGTTCGAGTACCCGAGCTATCTCGTACATCAACTTTGAAGAAGAATCTAAAGGGTGGAAGAAAATGTTACAGGGAAATATCTATTACACAATTGAGTATACATTAACAATGTACGGGTTAAAGGATACTGAAGGAAGGCAAAAAAAGATATACCTCTGAGTAGTTGCATCTCGTGGATGTGGACATGTACAGTACTGTATATTGAGGTCGAAGACATGATAATGGGAACATAAAAGGCAATCAGGGCAAGAGGTATAGACAATTGGGAAGATACTTTCCACGTATACGAAGATGCGATAATATGAAACCTGCAAGTGCACATATATAATAACACAATACACAAGTTGGGTTAGTTGTTGTCAAAATGACTTATATGTGTAATAGCACAAGAAGTGTAAGACAATATTGTGATACATTATGTAATGGAGAGTATTCAGTAAGCGTGATTTGTCTGGCAATGAATAACTTTTCCAAAATAGGTATTCGCAATCTTCTCCGACGTATAAATTGTAAGCATCGTTGAGCATGTCTATCATCAGTCCACCTATTACATGCATAAAATACAATTGAACACAGATATACATTTGGAGTAAAATTTTGTAAGTGATTGCTCATCACATATCATAGCATGAAGATTAAAAATGTGGGATTCACTATACCATCCCTCAAACTCTGAAGTATGTTCAATTGGTGGGTTAATCAACAATCGGCTTCTAGGTGTTGTAGATAGCGTAATTCCTATGAAATATATTTGACATTTTAATATGTTCAGGAAGTGCACCGAGAAATGGAAGCAAAAATAGAATGTCAAATATGTAATGGTTGGATATGATAAATGATATACACACCTTTGTAACTTCTTGCAAGTACCCTAGATGCAAGCAGTATATTTTCAAATAACAAATTACGAGAAAGCTGGTTGCCTTCAATTTCAGCAAAATCTCCCCATAAGGTGAGTTTCAATGCATTCAGCCTACAAAAGAAAGAGTAATATTTTAATATGATGTACTACGCAACAGAAAGTTTAAACATTAAGAACAACATGACAAAGAGGACAATTTGTTATAAGTTGGAAGCACATACTGCATATCACAAATGAGCACATCTCGTTTAAGGGTTCCTGCACGTGTCTTAACAGGGTCCGAAATTGCAACAACTAAACCAATAATGTCTGCAGAACGTAATTAGTAAGAGGCATGTACGGAGGGGTTGAATAAATCAGAAAATCGCGGTATACTATAATTACCTATTGTTTGTGCAATGGGTTGTAAATGCGCATAGACATCAAGAAAAAGAACCAATGGTGGGAGGTGGTGGTATGGGACTGCATCGTACTCATCAATCAAGTCCAATAATTCAGTCTTATGCATGAAAAACAACTTAAGGTCGTGGTCCACGATTTCTTTATCCTTAGGTGTGGTGTAACTAACTGAAAAACCAGAGAGGCGATGTAGTCGACCCATTTTTAGTATAAACTTCCACCTATCGATGTCTTTGTCCATTATAACATCTAAAATCTCGTTACGCTGTCAATGCATAAGAGAATATGTTAGTATTAAATTGAGAGAACCGGTGAAAGCCAAATATTAGTCAAAATGGAAATACCTCAGCGTCCATGAAGACAACCTTCCAAACATTACTATTGCTATATGCTCGAACACTCAGCGTTCTCATCAAGCGTACAAAAATACAGATAGATGTACTATAATAAGAGACGCTACTGATTGGCATACAATCAAATAAGATAGATGTCGTCATGCCTGTAACGGTACATAAACAAATGCAAAATAAAAGTAAAGTATTTGACGAAATATGTCGATTTACTCAACGAAAGTGAAACCATAAGATAAGCAAGTAATGACATTGTATAGATATAACAAATAAGTAGGCTACATTAATGAAACATTCAACGTTAGCTGCACTATTCACAAAAATGGATAACTAAATGAGCTTTGAAGTAGGAGGAAATAGAAATTGGTAATGTGTAGTTGTAATATATGAATATCATTCCGTATATGAAAAGTTTGTTTCTTATAAAGATATGGAATCTGAGGATCAGTTTGTTGGGGAAAAAAAAATATATGCCACCATATAGCAAAATGACAATAAGAAGACATCATCACTGAGGAGCTAAGGGGGAAAAAACACAGAACAATGGAAAGTTTACTTACTTCATAGTCCTCATATCATGGTGTGTCCATAATGTACGCACTGAACGAAACGATATACATAAAATGTACAGCAGCATTAATCGAAATGGGGTACGTCATTGAAGATTTCTCTATATACAACATTCTTAGTGACATTACCAGGGATATTACTCTTATTACAAATTAAAAATTTTAACCCAGATGGGGACGTGATGCGGAAAATGGCTACATAAAGCTGTCCATGTAAGAACACTGGTTTGGGAAGGTAGACCCCAACATGCTTGAGAGTTTGACCTTGACTTTTGTTGATTGTCATTGCGAACGCCAATTTAATGGGGAATTGACATCTTTTAAATCCAAATGGCGTTTCATCTGAAGATGGTGTTAAGTCAATACATGGAATGATCACTTTTTGCCCAATATTGCGACCAGTAATAATTCTCGCTTCCAAAACCTTACTCCCAAGACGTTCAACAATCAAGCGTGTCCCATTACACGACCCCAGATGTGGATCAAGATTCCTCAACAAAACCACTGGTGCACCTATTTTCAATTGAATTTCATAGTTCGGCAATCCAAAGAAAGTTAACCCATGTAGTATTTCCGGTGGGTGAATGTCGTCGATGTCGGGATGCTCATTGCTCTCCTGAAATGTATCTGAACTCAAGTATGTGTGACAACTTCCAGGAAGCATTCCTAAAATTTGGGAGTTCAATTGATCAACATCGTTGTTTGTGGCAGCAAGTATGCAGCGTTCTTGCATGTAACAACCGTTATTGTATCTGGTAGATAACTCAAAATTTCTGATATTAGGTTATCCAACCCATGATTGTCATTTGGAATGAGGAACTTAGAAGGGATTTGTATCCGATTGGCTTCGCTCCCGTCTTCCAATGATATACCGGGTAATGTACCATCACCGACACTCAAGATCCAATCCGCAAACTATCGCAACTGCTCGTATTCATCGCATCGTAAGCATGGATCCCTAAGTCGCATGTTGATCCTTAAATGCATGACTTTGCGATAAGGCCAGAAACAGGACCTAGAAATAGATGCCGCAACTGTATCTGCTCTTCCACCTTTTGTTACAACAGGAAGTACTTGTCGGAAATCACCGCCAAATACAATCAATTTCCACCAAATGGTTGAAGTTCATTCCCATATATATCTCTGAACGTACGGTCTACTGTCTCGAAAACATGACGGTGCGTCATAGGTGCTTCGTCCCATATTACCAATGAGGTTTGGCGGATCAACTCAGCCAACTCTAAATGCTTAGAGAAGAAGCAATACGATGTGTCCGTCGCATTAATAGGGATCTTCAACATTGAGTGAGCAGTTTTCCCTAAGGGTAGTAATAACGCTGCTACTCCAGACGACGCAACTGATAGAATAATTTTCCCTTTCGAATGAAGGGCAGCGATGATAGCTTTCCAAACATAGGTCTTGCCTGTTCCGCCACTACCATATACAAAGAAGCATCCTCCTTCATTAGAATCATCAGCAGTAATTACATTTTGAAACACTTGCATTTGGTAGGAGTTTAATGTAGGAAGCAATGAAGTTAAAGCACCAGCTTCTGTGGCAATGTCATAATCTAGTTGCTCCCAAATTAACCAGTTTCTAAGTCGTTGTGCAACATCAGCGGATGGCAATGGCATCGGAGGGAAGTCTGTCAAGGAACGACCATTCCTATTTAAAATGACTTGCAGTTCGTATAATCCAAGATTTTTCCTCTGTTCAACACTTAAACGCATGTCATCATCATGATGTTCACATTGTAACCTTCGTTCTAAGTCATCTTTTAAGTCTTCCCAGTGACCTTCCCACAATGCATTAGGTTGTCCAATCTCATTGTACATAAGCATGGAGCAGAACATACTTCATAGTTGCGACCCAGTAGCCTATGTAGCTGCTTCAGTGAGAGCATCATCCCATTCACTGCTATCACTAACCAATCCCCTTGCGCAGCAAGCTTCACGGAATGTAGGGAACAACGTGCCATGAAATGTTCTCAAGTCATCATAGCATGTGGCCCCACGAACAATAGTAAGTAACATTCTCAAATAGTATCGCTCTTCTGAGTTCGGATTTGCAAATGGTAGTCTCCCAATACATACACGCTGTTGACGTCTGGTCCACTTTTTCGAACTCCGATTCCAAACGTAATACATTGGGAATTTAGCATATGTGTATTGCCTTGCTTGAGGGTCATCCATATTGACTTGAAACCATGCCGTGAGCATACTAATTCGATGTCGAGCCATATCAAGAACATCATCCAAGTTATCACCATCTCTAAAAAGAATGTTATGCTGCCCTGGTAAATGGTACTGTAACATTTCAACAGATGGGTACCGGTGTGTTATTTCAAACTCAAATATTCGCCACATTGCATCTATAGCGGATACGTATCTACCGTCTAAGTATTGTTGGATCTCATCAACATCTGAATGTTGATCGTCGCCTCCTTCTCCATTAGGTTGACCATGTTCCTCAATGACAAATGTAGCTCGATCAGGACCTTTATGCATATACTTATGAAGGTACTTAATAACTTTCTTTTGTGCACAACGCTCAACATTGATGTGTGCGTCATACTTAACACACAAATCACGATTATATGGAACAACCCACCGATTATCAATCTGGTTTCCATTAATGGTAATCATTCTACCATCATCTCTACGCCGATATCTAACAAATCCATTTTCTTCAATACTTATGTACTCAGTAAAGGCCTTTGGGTAGTGCTTTGTGCATGTAGGTCCATCCATACATGGAAGATGGGGATTAAGTACCCCACATGGGCCATGGATCATGTGCTTGGTAACGGTTTCATATGCAAGTGGATCTTCAACTTGATCAGGAAGCTCATTGCAAATGAAGGCATCAATATCCTCAGAGCAAGTAGGTTTGTCATTAGGAGCAGGAGTCAGGAGGATATGAGCATGGGGTAACCCTCGTTTTTGGAATTCAATAACATAGATATCTACAAAATTGGAAACAAATAAAGTTACCAACACTTGTTATAGCAAAATGCAAATTGGAAATAATGTTGCACAAGTACAAATAGACCTGCAACAACATTGCCGAAGAACGATTTCTCTTTGAAATCTCGCATCAACTCCTGTAGACGTATTCGAAAGACACGGGCTACAATATCTGGCCTGTCATTCGCATGTTGTCCAGGTTGTTGATCTAGTGCTTCTCGTATTTCTGGCCAATTTGGGTTATAGGTAAATGTGATGAAGAAATCTGGGTACCCAATATGTGCACATATTGCCATTGCGTTGAGGCAGTGTTTCCTCATGTACCGCGGACTCCTAATAAAAGAAGAAGGTAGGATGCACCTTCGACCAATGGGGTTGGCATCGGATTCACCAGCAGTGATAGCGTCTTCTAAACCAGCATACTGTTTAATACGCAACACATCTTGGTGGTATCGTATGTAACGGAGACGTTCGTGCTCAATAACAGTGTAACAATCAACTATGAATTGAAGGAACAATCTCCCCCCTTGAGGCAAAATGTTAACTTCATTAATCCTGAACTATATTCTATATGCATAATACTGGAGCAATGTAACACCTTCACGACGGTTACTTGACCCTTCAGCCAATGGAATGTCGCGTACCCATCCATCTGTTCCAAAGGGAAATAACAGCAGATATTGGAGGGCCATATAAGAAGGATGGGTCCCATATATTCGTCTTACATTTCTAGTAACTGTTCTTAAAATTATATCAGTACCAACTGCCTCTGCACCTTCACCTTCAACAATAAGAGTAGCAACTTCATCCGCAGTTGGTCGCATGTATTGCCTGATGATGCGGATGCCCATATCATGAACATTATCAGTATTAATTATGTCTCTTTCCTGATGAAATACTTGTACATATGGATTGCATGCATTCAACATTTGCTGCAAATTCTCCACGGTAGATGCATTTACCCCATTTGCATTGCCTCCTCTCCTAACAGCATTGACTTTATTGCGAAACTCATGTTGCATGTCATAAATGTAAAGTTGTGCAAATCTTGGGGCATAGCCTTCAGGTGGCAATAACGACCCGATTTGATGATAGTTTGATCCACTTACTCGAAATGTGTATGGTCCATAACCATCCATAAGAGAGTAATCAATACTTGCTCTTATTGAAGTGAAGGACAATATGGAGTTATAAATGCGGATATTCTTCATAAATGTTCTATCACTAAACAATGAAGTCAGAAGAGGTGGGGGTGCAGGTAATGGAGGCAATCTTACTTGACCGAAGTGGCAACATATTCTGAAGCGAGGTTCATGATTTCTGCTGCCTCGCACCTTCTCATCATACCATATCGTTGCATTACAGTGAACGTAAGTAGTCATGGTTCCAGTAAATGTCCATCGATGTGTAAATTTTCTCACATGTGTGTTCCTTCCTGATCGTGACAAATTGAAGTTCAACAGTCTGGCTTCTTCTTGATATCGCTGATATTGAATGATATACGTAAGATGGTTGATATCTACACCTCTCTTTGTGAACAACCTCCATCTGGCATTAAGGCGAGCTTGCTTGTTCCTCAGCCACCTTCTTGTGGGGTCCGGGGCCATATTGTTATCCTAAGAGTGTGTATATATATATATATATATATATATATATATATATATATATATATATACACGTATGTATCTATTTATATATACATGTATGTATGTATGTATGTATGTATGTATGTATGTATGTATGTATATATATATATGTGTGTGTGTGTGTGTGTGTGTGTGTGTGTATATATGTATACATATATGATTGAAAGAAAGCATAAGTTATTGGTGAATTAGAAAAGTATGCCGGTGTGGTGTTATGCATAGTGACACAAACGCACAGAGGATGTCTTCTTTGTCAATGTTTGATGAATTTTTATTTGTGTATGTGGGCGTTTTGTATGCATAAAGGTTAGTGCATATGTATATTACATAAGTATTCAACAGGGGCCAAATTAAATGGAGGTAAGATTCATAGTGTTGAAATAGATGTCATTGACTGTGTAGTGTATTAATTTTTTAAAAGTGAATAAGATGTTTAAGTTGCATAATTGTAAACTGAATGTGATGTTCACCTAAGTGGATATTGGGTGGTTATTCTTACCCAAAAAGAATAGAATGTACTATACCATTCCATTTATTACGTCCTTTTTTGATGCATTAACTGTATTTAGTATTTATCAATTTTGAATTCTTTTTCACGTTAAATATAAATCAAACTTTTCGTTTTTTCAGTGCTCTGTGTAGATGTAGTAACTAATTTGGACAAATTCACATATGTAGATGTTGTTTAGATATTCCAACCCCAAAATAGTAGAACGTATTACATAGGTCTATGCATTCTTTACATTTGTTTTCTTGTGGTTATTGCGTAAATGTGTTAAGTCTTCATCATTGGCCAAATTAAATGATTGTCAGATTCATTGTGTTGAAATAGATGTCATTGGCTGTGTAGTGTTTAAATTTTTTTAAAGCGAATAAGATGTTTTAGTTGCATAATTTTAAGTTGAATAAGAGGTTCACGTACATGGATATTGGGTGGTTTTTTGTACCAAAAAAACAGAATGTACTATACCGTTCCATTTGTTATGTCCTTGTTTGATGTGTTTACTATATTAAGTATTTATCAATTTTGAGTTCTTTTTCACGTTAAATCTAAATAAAACTTTTGATTTTGTCAGTGCTTATTTAGATGTGGTAACTAATTTGGACAAATTCACATATGTAGATGTTGTTTGGATAATGCAACCCCAAAATAATAGAACGTATTACAGAGGTCTATGCATTCTTTACATTTGTTTTTATGTTGCTATTGCGTAAATGAGTTCCATTTTTTTCTGGTACTTGTACCATCTATTATTAAACATGATAGTACCGGTATGTATAATGCATTGGTTATTTTTAGTAAATGTATGTATTCTAGTGTATCTTTGTATTGGGTTATTGTGTTATAGCGTTTGGTTTGTAATTTCCATATTTGATGTTTTTATTGCAGTACTGTCGAGCTTCTTTGTACTATTACATTAACATCGAGAAGGAAATAGGAGAGGGTTAGATGAAGGTAAGTACAATAAATACAAACCGATAAACAATATATGAATAATATGTCATTCTCTAAGGTTAGGACATTCATAGTATAAGGAGAAGCAAATTGAACGTGAAAAATCATCTAAAACATATATGCAATGGAACGATGCAACTTCAGGTTAAGATCAAAGTGGATAACATACATGAGCTGATATGTTCAGAATTATGTAGTTACGCGATCATATGACCAAATACATTTAATATTATAACAAAAATTATTTTCATATGCCTCCTTTAATATTTAGGTAAAAACTATGTTTAACCCAGAGGTTTTGGAATTATTATTTGAACTCCATAATTATGGTATTTGCTAAAATATGCAGACAATCTAATATCATTTAACCACCCTTATGTTGGTACTTCTTGAGGGTAAATGATAATAATTTTTAATTGGATGGAGGTCAACTAATAAGTTTGAAAATTGTGTGCTGTATATAGTGTTTACTTGAGCTAGAAGGGGGTGTATCGTAATTTCAAAGTACCCTTTAAATAAGTGAAAACTACATCTTGGGGCACGACATGGGTCTTGTCTGGTATTAACTAATTAATGTGTGATTTCTCAGTTTAGTGGAGTTGCCCATAAAAAAAAACCAAGGTAAAGCCGATTATGTAATGTAGTTTATTTTAATGTAATTTAAGTTGACTCTATTTATTGTATTTTCGATTGTTTCTTATATTATCAAACATAACTTAATGCTACACAAAAACAGTAGAATTGAAAGACGTGGAGAAAACAAAAGTCAAGGCTTTTTGTCATGCATCGGTTCACAGTGTTCATGAATTTGCGTCGATGGAGTTGGTTCAAAATGGTACTTGAGTTTATTTAGTGTACTTAGCTTGTGTTGGTTTTTTGGTAATAAGATATTACGTAGTTTTTTCAATAAGATGTGAATTTGTGATTTCTCAGTTTAGTGGAATTGGCCATCCAAAAAACCAAGTCAAAACCGATTATATAATGTAGGTTAATTTAATGTAATTTAAGTTGGCTCTATTTTTTTTTAATATTCTGTTGGTTTCTTATATGCTTGAACAAAACTTTTTAGTAATTTAATAATGTAATTTAAGCTGCTATATTCTGTTGGTCTCTGATTGTATAATGTAATATAAGCTGATTATATAATGTAATTTAATTTTATTTAGTTTGGCACTGGGACCGATATTTAGGATTAGGACAGCAGCCCACATTTACTCCCTTCACCATTCAAGCGTCCGCCTAACCGACATCAACTCCATTTTTTGCAGGACGCTCTCTCTCCCTCCTCTCACTATTCACTTATCCTCCCCAACGATTCCCTCTCCTCTGCAACTTGCTCTCTGTCTCTCCTCTTACCACTCATCCTCCCCGTCGAGTGAAGTGGTCCTGGCGAGGCTATGAACTTCCAGTTCTACAATCATCCTACGGTTTGTCATCTAGTCTATGCCCAAATGATGAGATCCGCCTCGTACACCACCCTTGCGCCGCCACCTGAACAATACAACAACACCAACATGTAGATCGGCGGAAGCCGAGCCCGGCGGTACTACCCACGCTATAAACGGGCCACTCAGGTGGTGGCGCGTGGACATAAGCGCCTCCGCGTTTGGGGTTGTGTCGGATTGTTCAGCGAGGCTTGACCAGATCTGGGGGTTGGAAACACGATGGAGGAAGAAGGGAGTCGGAGGACACCTTCGTAGGCGGCGCGTGTGGTGCACGCGCCACCCCTCCTGACGGATCTGATGGGTACGGTATAGTTGTTGGGCTTGTGTTGTTCATAACCCTTGTTGGTTCCCATCTGGTCACTGTCGGTGTCAATGAATCTCCTCCTTTGAGTTCCTCTCTGCTATTCGGTGCGTATTCATGGTGATATTGGTCATCATCAGTACAACTGACAGTTAGTTTGTGAGGTTCAATTATAAGTTTATTTTAACTTTTTGTTTGGCCTTCTGGGCAGGTTGGATGGTGAGGTGCTAAGAGTTCTAGGCATGAAGTTGGATTTGTGATCGAGGAATAGCAGATAACGATCAGGACAGGAGGTATATCTTTATGACAATTAGGTGTATGACTGGCTTGTTTTCTACTATATCAGATAGTGTTGCTTGTAAAGTAGGAATATTTAAGTTGAGGTTGTAAGTTTGTAATCATATTGCCGTACATGTTATTAGGTGCAATTTACTTATTGTAGCCAAATATGTGTTAAATAATTGGTGGATTTAGTGATTAACTCCCATAAATAAACGAATTATACGTTTCTGGGTTGGGAATTTGGGGAAATTTGATTAGTTATTACTGATTAGGAAGAAATCTTTAGTTGATTATTCTTAATTGTTACACTCTTGATTTCTAAAAGGGACATAGTAAATTGTTTAGTTAATTGGAGTTGAGTTCCTATGCTCTTGATTTGCAAAAGGAGTTGAGTACCTATGCTCTGGGTTATATCTATTCGCTAATTAATATTAATTTTTTTTGGCTTGATAGTTTGATTATTTCGTAGTGTTAGATATGTTTTCTTGGATCCCCAAGTGTCATATTGGGAAGAAGTTTGCATTCTTTAAATAAAAAATCCAGCCACCACCCCCCCCCCAAAAACCCATTTTCCAAAATATACAAAGGCCAAATTTGAGCTAAGTCCATACTTTTAATTTATAATCATATTATCTTACAAATTATTATGTTCAATGTACTAATTATAGCCAAATATGTGGAAAATAATAGTGGATTTAGTGTTTTACTCTCATAAATTAAGCAATTATAGGTTTCTCGTGTAGGATTCTGGGAAAATTTGGTTGGTCATTGCTCATTGGGAAAAATTCTTTAGTTGATTATTTTTGAATTGTTATACCCTTGATTTCTAAAATGGACTTAGTGAATTGGTTAGTTAATTGGTGTTGGATTCTTATGCTCATGAATTACAAGAGGAATTGGTTTGCTTGTTTTCACGATGCAGGCACTAAGAACGCAACAGCAAGGTAAAACGGACTTATTTTTCAGGTGAAATAGAGAAGTTTTTTTATAAGGCAGTTATGTGATCGGTTGGCTCAATCTTTACATCACAAAACTGACCATTGAAAAAAAAGTGTTAGCTATGTACTTTAACTTCATCATGTTGTAGGAATATCTAAGTTAAGGTTGTAAGTTTGTAATCATATTATCGTACATGTTATTAGGTGCAATTTACTTATTGTAGCCAAATATGTATTAAATAATTGGTGGATTTAGTGATTAACTCACATAAATAAACGAATTATAGGTTTCTGGGTTGGGAATTTGGGGAAATTTGATTGGTTATTGCTGATTGGGAAGAAATCTTCAGTTGATTATTATTAATTGTTACACTCTTGATTTCTAAAAGGGACATAGTAAATTGGTTAGTTAATTGGAGTTGAGTTCCTATGCTCTTGATTTGCAAAAGGAGTTGAGTACCTATGCTCTGGGTTATATCTCTTCACTAATTAATATGAATTTTTTTGGCCTGATAGTTTGATTATTTCGTAGTGTTAGATATGTTTTCTTGGATCCCCAAGTGTCATGTTGGGAAGAAGTTTGCATTCTTTAAATAAAAAATCCAGCCACCTACCCCCCTCCCTAAAAAACCCATTTTCCAAAATATACGAAGGCCAAATTTGACCTAAGTCCATACTTTTAGTTTATAATCATCACTGAGCAGGAAAATGTGATGTAGGTTTTAATCTGCTAGATTGAGGAAGACCAAGGGGAACACACAGAGTCAATCAAAGACGAATACAATTTGCACTCACCAGATATATTAGCCTGCGATCTTGGTAGGAATTCATCTCCCTTTCTGTTAACTGAGAAAGAAAAAGAAAAAAGTGATTTGAGTTTTCTTTGGCTGGATTGAGGGAGGATATGGGTAAACAAACAGATTCAGTAAATGACATACAATCTGCACTTACCAAAACCTAATTAGCTTGCGATTTTGGACGTTGTTGCTGTTGCAGGTCTCTAACCTTTTCAAGGGCAGCTTGGATGTTGTTGCTGATGCAGGTCGATGCGAAGAAGGCCCGTGCAATGGGTATAGAGCGAGTGAGAGAGCGACAGATTGTGAAAAGGGGAAGAAATATTCAAACTGTACTCCTGTGTGGTGAATGTGGGGCGTAACGGCTTCACTGAGTGGGAGATTGTGTTTTGTATTCGCTAGCTTAAGATTTTTAGGGTTTAACCGTGTAACTCCATTAGTGGTTGTGGGAGGTGGGGTTGAGGGGCTTGCTGATTATTTTTTTTTTTTTACGAAATTAGTTTTGATGGTGAGATGTGTCGTGGGGATTGAAGCAATGGTGGTGATGTATTGAGTAATCGAAAATTAACAGTAAAGTAGGGAGGTAAAAAACCAGGAGTAGAGCAGTTACCTCTAGAAGGAATTTTAAAAAATTTGGTTGAGCAGTTATGCAGATAACGTGATTGATTTTCGGGAGAGGGGGATTGAGGGTGTGGTGGGACTCGAAAATTCAGGAGGTTGACCCAAAAAATTATAGTTTAAAAAGTTCATAATAAACGGATGAGATTTTTAGCAAAGTTAGATCTACAGCTGCAGATTACTTGGGTTCCGCAATTTAAGGAGGGAAGAGTCAACCGAACATCTCTTTTATATTATATAATAGATAATAGATTTTCGGCAAAAGTGCAAGACCCATAGTAATGTTAAACACAAAGTTACAATGACATCTTCTACATGCAACTCTTATTATCAGCTTCCACACACAAAAATTATTCGCTTTACACATTTTTTTTCTTTTGAGCATTTGATTTGTTGTTATCAAAATCGAGTTAATGATAACCACATACATTACTATTTCTTTGCAAGGGGCTGAGTCATTGTTTAAACAATCAAAACGAAACATTTGATTTCCAATTCATATTATTTTTGGGATAGTTTTATGTTACTTTTCGATTCTCCCTTTTCCATCTCTCTCTCTCTCTCTCTCTCTCTATGTGTGTATGTGTGTTTGTGCGTGTCTAACTATCATATTCTCAAGAATTGGGAGAGATCTTCAAAATCATGAGGATTGCAAGAGGTATGAAACATGATGCCCACAATAATTTAGATTTTCTCTAACTTGTGTTTCTATTGCATCATAATTCTTGTTAATCAATCAAATTGTTCGAAGTCTAGTTTCTAGAAAGCATCTATTGGATTAATCCAATCAAGTAACTCCCTTGTTTTGGATTGATTTATTTTGTCTCAAGTGACTTTGCATATTGGGATCGTATGTATTGTTTCGGCAATTTGTTTCCACAATTCTTGTATTAATATGTCAAAACTAATGTATATTCTATCTACACTGGCACTAATTTCAAGTAATTACTAAATTTTTATTCTGAAAGAGGATTGAGTAGAGGGTAAGTGGTTGAGTCATGGGAGAAATATAAAGAGATTATTACTACTCCTCACGACGAGGAAAGTTTCTAGTGCTGTCGTAAGATTAGATTGTTTATGGCAAAGTATACTTATGTCACTGCAATCGTGGTATTGGCATTAATTTCTTATCATTCGAAAAGTGTCAAGACTAGAAACATTCTTTTAAGTTTCTTTGGTGTAATTTTCTATAAAAGATAAATCTTTTTTGAATAAGTATTTTTCATTCAAATATTGCAATAAACTTTTTTTTCCTCATATTTTCTCATTCAACTAGCTCGTTGAGAATTTGGAACGATATAAATTAGAGGGTACTTTGCTCGTGAAGTTCCTCATCATCAAGTTCTGTATAATTTTGGCAACTTTTAGGTTCCTAATTCATTGGTCAGGTGCTACTATATAGAAGTAACAGAATTGCAGTGATAGTTGCAAACTTTTTACTGTGCCAGGGATATCTAAGGATAAAAAATTAAATGAAATTTGATGTGCATTACATATGTAAAGATTTTCTTGGTGTCATAGTTCGAATTCTTTTTTCTTTTTTTTTTTGAGTCCAAATAAACTATAAGAGCAATATAATACAATTGCAATATAACGAAAGAGAGGAAAATTGAACCTAATCTAATATATCAAGTACCTCAATCTTTACCATTACTTAAGACTTCATTGGTGTCATGGTTCGAATGCTAGGTGCTTTGAATGTTTATATTTGTTTTTTCCAGAGCCTCGAAAACCCCCTCCTTAGGTTGAAGTCTTCACTTTGTGCATTACCCCAAATGGACTGGAGCACAAAGTGAGCCAGAACCGTACACCGCCCCCACTCCATTGACTGTCAGCGCCGCACCGCCGCCACGCCTCCCCCTTGACCTTCGATGCGCACCATCAACGCGTCGCCGCCGACGGCCGACCCGTTCCCAGTCCAGATCTGTGACTGTAAGTTTAGTACTTTAGTTTGTTGTTTAATACTTTAATTTGTGGACTAATTTGCTTTTAGTAGTTTAATTTGTGAGTTTAATTTGCCAATTTCAATTCTGGAGTAGTTTAATTTGTGAGTTTAATTTAATTGTTAGTTAGATGATGATTGAGTATTTGAGTTTGAGTTTGATTAATGAATTATTGACCATGTATATGAAATTGAGTTGAATTTGAGTTTAATGTAATCGTTGGTTAGATGATGACTGAATATTTTAGTTTGAGTTTAGTTTAAGTTTTGAGTTTAATCCAATTCAATTCTAGACGCTAGTTGTGTCTACAAAATTGAAATTGAAATTGAAACTTTCACGAGACACTAATCATAATTCTTATTGTAGATCAAAATGCATAGATGTTTCAAAAAAAGAAAACTATGCAATCATCACTCCCTTCAAGTTCTAGAACCGAAAATGCATAGACATGAGGTCTCGTTGAGGATAATTAGATTAGGTGTAGTATAACAGGTATGAAATTCAATTTTAAGACTATTGTTAAATTTAATATATTGTACTATTATTCTTACTCCCCTTCCTTAAAATTCTGGATCAGCCACTGTTCATGAGTGCTTTTCTGAGATGGATTTTCGTTCGATTTAGGAGTTAGAATACTGGCTAAGAGGGTTATGGGGGTGTTTGATTGTTGGCTTTTTCATTGCCTTTTTGAAACAAAACGACTTTTTGGCAATTTTGACCTGGTCAAAACAGGCAACTTAATGTTTGGTAAGCAGCTTTTTGTAATAGCTGTTTTAGCCCAAAGAATCAATTTACAAAAAGTTAAGATGAGTAGCGTTTTGTATAAATGACAAGAATGTCCAATACTTTATCAACGTTACAAGACGTGCCATTAGTGAAATTAAAAACCTTAATTGTATGCAAGAGTTCAACAAATGGCAACTATTCGTGACGATATTGCTGCAAGTTTGGTTGTGGCTAAACGGCGTAGAATGCTATAAACTTTCATTTCTAACTTGTTTGGCTAAGAGTTCTTTTTTTTTTTAATAGTTGAATGTAATGGCAATGTTGGTATGCTTTAGATGATTTGATCAGCATCACCTTCTTCTCATTTGTCTCAACTAGAGCTTTAGATTGATGCAAGTTAGCGGTGACATTTGATATTGTGTTTTATTTGAACAGAATCTAATGAAAATCAAATCATTTGAAATTCATATAAGTTATAATTTGTAAAAACAAAGAAAAAGATCTTGAAAAGATTAAAATAGATGAAAAAAAAAAAAGTGTATAAATTCCAATTCACAGCCCAATCAAAAAAAAAAAAATCCTCAAATGAATAATAAAATAAGGTTGTAAGGCGTAGGGATCACATGAATGCATATAAATTGAAAAGGAATAAGATAAATAATGAATACAAAATATGTATAATTAGCATGAAAATAAGGTTCTAAGCATTAAATCAATTTTTACATATGAGATAAATTTAGTTCTCTTGTGAAAGAAAATAAAATGACCAATAAATAAAAAATCATATTCAACTAAAAAGTAATGTAGAGAAAGGGCGTAAATGAAATTTTAACAAGCAATCTTTTCAGAAACAGTAATTTTACCAAACACTTTTTTTAGAAGCAACTGATTCAAACAGTCAATGCAAACAACTAATTCAAACAGCTAACAGCTAACAGCTAATAAAAAGAGCTGATTGCCAAACATGGCCTAGGATGGATTTTAGGATTGCTGATAAGTGGTTTTTGTGAGATTAATTGTTATTGGGTTTGGGAGTTGGAACAAGGGTAATTTTGATGGATTTGAAGCTTGCTCTTAAGTAATGCTTGTGTTATGAATTTTTTAATGGGCATAATAGTTAGAATGAGATGGGTTCTTTAGCCTTGTTCTTGAAGGCCCTGATGGAGTTTGTGAGATTATGTTTTGTTTGGTTTTCTTGAATTTAATGATTTTTGTTAGATGGTTTCTGTTGAGGCTCTTGTAGGGTTGAATGCATGTTGACTAAGTTTGGCCTTATATCTTCGATTTTTTTTTTTTTAAAGGGGGGGGGGGGAACAACTAGTTTTAAACTTTCATATCAATATCTGTATGGACGACCCCAACTCGGTTTAAGGCCTGCATCAGCCATTGCTGCTGGTGGTGATTGCTTTTATTGGTACTTAAGAGATATGTTTTGTGGCCAAAGTCTGCACAGTTAAATATGTATTGTTTATCACAGCCATGCTGTTTTGCTTCTATATGTTAATAGCTTATGCTTGAAAATTGAAATAACACAAAACATTGGAACTGATCATTTTGCTCAGTTATTAGATTGAAGACCCCAACTCGGTTTAAAGCCTGCATCAGCCATTGGTGCTGGTGGTGATTGCTTTTATTGGTACTTAAGAGATATGTTTTGTGGCCAAAGTCTGCACAGTTGAATATGTATTGTTTATCACCGCCATGCTGTTTTGCTTCTACATGTTAATAGCTTATGCTTGAAAATTGAAATAACACAAAACATTGGAACTGATCATTTTGCTCGGTCATTAGATTGAAGAAGCAAAGTATGGAACCAAAAATGAGTAGCTGGGAAACATGCGAAAACAACGTTTTCATGCAAACATATGCGGCATAAACGCAACATTGGCATCACTGTTTTGTATTGCTTGTGCTCTTTATGTTAGTCATTTGAAGGGAAGGCCGTTGGTATTTACTGTTTTGAGTTGACATTCATTGTTCTTAGTTTCTTCAGACCTGTGCAGTGTGTAACTGAACAATGGAAGCAAGGTTCTTTTGTTTCCTGAAAATAGTAGGAGTTGGTTTGAAAGCCAGAGCCAAAGCAGAAGGTCGTCTTCTGCACCTAAAATTGGGGCAGAACCATGAGCTTGAATTGGCAGTTCCACCTGCTGTTCGTGTCTTCTACTTTAAGCCCAACATAATCTGCTGTGCTGGGATTGATAAAGATAAAACTGATCAGTTTGCTGCAACTGTTCACAACTGCAAACCCCTTGAGGCTCAGAAAGGAAAAGGCATAGTGCACATGAACATTGATGAAGTCACAATGAAGAAGCAAGGAAAGAAGCTTAAATAATCACTAGCTCAGATCAAGAGGAAAAGGTTCTTTATTGCACTTGGAAAAATCGTCTGGACACTACTGCTTTGTAGGGTCCTCGGCTTCTTAGCCTACCCTTGGGTTTGAATCTGCGGCCCAATGGAAAGTTCATGCAGCTTAGGGATGCGGCCACTGCACCTGGTCCCTCTTCCAGATACCCTGCTGAGGCAGGACCCGTCAAATATGGTAATGGATTTGGGTTGGGATTCGTGCCACTATGGGCTATGGTATTGACACAATGCCTCATTTAGTTGTTTTATTCTGAATCTTTGCCCATCATGCTTATGAATCAAGAAGGTTTGCGAACTTTGTCTAGCATTTGATTTTCACTCTATTCAGAATTTCAGATCAATCAAAGGTTAATCTCTCATGATTTAGCTCTAACTGTCCGGTGATACTACTACTCATGCTAATCAGGCCAAAGCAGTACTCTTTTCCCCATTTATTGATGGTGATAAATGACAGCCCAAATGCCTTTGCAGTGGCTAGTCAAGGAGTTCAAGGTTATCGGCTGTCCCTGAGCTTGCTAAAGTTATTTTCTTAGCTCGGTTTTCCCAGTTGTTTCTTTATTTTTGGGAATGTAGGTTGAAATGCTATATTTTGATGTTTATATTTGCTCTTTATTCTGCCTTAAATATGTAAATGTCATCTCTGTTCTCTACCCTCTTCTATAAGGAATGAATTCATTAAATGGTCAAACAATATTAATTTGCTATCTGACATTTGTAGTTGTATCTTTAACTCAACATGCTAGAAACTATATAATCTCATAAGGCAGATTTGTTGCAGTCTCCTTGAAATGGGATCTGTTAGCGAACTTTGTCTAGCATTTGATTTTCACTCTATTCAGAATTTCAGATCAATCAAAGGTTAATCTCTCATGATTTAGCTCTAACTGTCCGGTGATACTACTACTCATGCTAATCAGGCCAAAGCAGTACTCTTTTCCCCATTTATTGATGGTGATAAATGACAGCCCAAATGCCTTTGCAGTGGCTAGTCAAGGAGTTCAAGGTTATCGGCTGTCCCTGAGCTTGCTAAAGTTATTTTCTTAGCTCGGTTTTCCCAGTTGTTTCTTTATTTTTGGGAATGTAGGTTGAAATGCTATATTTTGATGTTTATATTTGCTCTTTATTCTGCCTTAAATATGTAAATGTCATCTCTGTTCTCTACCCTCTTCTATAAGGAATGAATTCATTAAATGGTCAAACAATATTAATTTGCTATCTGACATTTGTAGTTGTATCTTTAACTCAACATGCTAGAAACTATATAATCTCATAAGGCAGATTTGTTGCAGTCTCCTTGAAATGGGATCTGTTATTAGCATGTGGCCCATTTCGTCCTTTACTCGTGTCGCAGAGCAGCCAACCGTAGAGGCTTGGTGAAGGGCATTTCAGTCTGCCCCATTTCGTTGGCAAGGTTGTGGCTTTGACCTCACTTTAATGGGTTGGTGTTAGCTAAATAGAGTTCAATGCTTCGCATGCCATTGTACTCTTATTTATTATCAACTTTGCTATTGTACTTTTGCTTGTGTCACTTATGTCATAGTGAAATCCAATTTGATCACAAATGCCATCTAATACCCCAATTCACAAGCATAACAATTAAAAAGCTATTTTTATAAAAAAATTATATCTTATATAAGTAATTAATAGGTTAAAAAGAGGCACCTTGCTTTTGCTTACCACTCCGGCCCCCCTCTCTCTTTACTTGTGAGCATTCCACCATACCCTGGACCCTCCATCCACCACCACAACCACTGCCTCAAGTCTCAACGCCCAAAATCAAATCCCTTATAAGTACAATTAATAAACTAGCTCCCCCTCTCTCCTATCTGCCCTAGCTGCATCGTTGTCGTTGATCGGTGGGATTTCTAATTCTTTCTAATCACGAATGAATATATTTGATCATTTGGTTCTCTTCTGTTTGTTGATTCTTGAGGCGGGTTCTGTTGGGCAATGGATAGGATGTTGGATGAGCCGAGCTTTTAGTTTTGGGTGCTTGATTGTAGAATGTGTGATGTGTTTTGGTCAATTGGGTTAATTGGAAAATAGCAAATTGGTATTAAGTTTTGTCATTCTTTAATTGAGATTGATCAAGTACTTGGTACTAGTATTTGAATTGCTATCGTAATTCTTTCTTACCTGAATTTAGGTAAACTTTTGTCAATAAATTGGATATATAGACCTTACATCTTTACTAGTCAATTCCATTGTTGAATTATATAAAAGGCTCGGGTTTGATTTTTTCAATTTCTAATAAAATAAAGAGGTCTAATGGAGAAGTGCAGCTATGCAAGGAAATTGCACGGATGGTGGGGTGATCATGGGGCCTGTTGGCATTTAAGCAGGTCAAAATAGCTTGGTTCATGTTCGTGGCTAGTTTTAGCTCAACGTTGCCATAGGGGGAGCCGAGGTCATTTAGCAACCATAGAAGCTGATGGAAGTTGGCGGAGTTCTTGTCGGAAAAAGTTCTCAATACTTCTGTTCAAATGTCAAATGCCCACTTCCCAGACGAAAAGGACAGGAAAATATTCGGACAGAAAGAGTAGTGTGCGGCCGGGGGGGCGCCATAGTGGGTTGGTGGTGGTGGTGGTGGTGGTGGCTTTCATGGTGGAGGAAGGGCCCAGGCTATGGTGGAATGCTCATAGTTAGTGAATATATACAAAGAGGGTAAGGAGAAGACTTAGTAAAAGTTGGCTTCTTATTTTTTGTCTGTTAATTACAGCTAAAAGGACAAAAAATTAATAAGCTCAACTTTTTACCCGCTGTGCTGGTAACGGGGTCATGGATGACATTTGCGGTCAAATTGTATTTTGCAGTGGCATAAATGACAAAAATGAAAGTACAATGGCAAAAGTGACAAAAAAGGGGAGAAAGATGGCATGCAAGTGCAAGAACTTTAGCTAAATATATCAATATTGGACAAAAGTATAAAGCTAATTCAAGATATGTGGAAACTAATACAAGACGAGCGATGGGGGTGATATAATAGTTGTTACATTGTTCGGATACAAGAAAATTGCATACGCTCGGCCCAGCCCAGAAAACGTAAGGCAAAAAACACGTGGCCCAAGTGCAAAATGGCCCATATGCGAAAACCCAACAAACAAATCTAGGCTACAACTGAAAGCATGATCATTAAAATAACTGCCTATTTTGCATGTATGTTTGCAGCATAATAAGCGCACGCTATTGGTTAAAAGTGCTTAATTTTTATGTCCTAGGCTCGACGCACTTAACTACTACTTATTAACTTTTTTATTTGAAAAATTGCAACACTTGCTGAAGTGTTCTAAAAATATATTCTGTCAATTAAAGTTCGATTTTTGATCAAAATTTCTCTATCAAACATTATCCACTAAGCACTGGCCTATTGTTCACTAAAATGTGCTCAATCGTTCACAAAAATTAACCTATGGTTCGCCAAAAAAATTACCCACTAAAAATTATTTGTGCTATATTGTTTAACAAAAGATAATATATTGTACATTAAAAATTAACCTACTGTTCACTAAAATTAATTATTGTTTACTAGAAAGTGTATGAAAATTTTATCATGAAAGAATATTCTATTTACACACAAAAAAAAACCACCTATTGTTCACCAAAACGTGTCATAGCAAAATCGCTCCCAAGTCATAAGAATTATTAGCTTGATCAAATAGATACTCGCCGAAAATTATCCTATCATTCACTAAATATTGACCTATTATTCACTAAAAATTAACCTATTGATCACAAAAAAGTATATGAGAACTTTTATCACCAATGAGTGGTATTCTACACCAAAAAATATTCTATTGTATAATAGCCTGAACATAATTGTGCTAATAATTTTACTTCATCAAGTCTTAGCAAAAATCGAGCGTGTGCACTTCAATTTAATGTTCGGAACTTACATGTTTTCAGGACTCAAGTGATATTGATAGACTCACGTTTAAGAAATTTAAATCGTGACCATTTAATTATTTAATATTAAGCAAATATTATAAAAATAAAATTTTGATGCGGATTATGACAAACTTTGATTTATAAAATGTATGTTTAAATTTTATTATTTAGGCTAGAATGATATAAAATAATTGAGCAAATAATCATTTAAATAAGTTGTTATATCAATCAATCAATTAGCTAATTATTAAGAAGGAATGAATATACTTCAAAATAAATAAATAAATAAAATAAACAAATAAAAAGATCAGCAACAAAATTCAGTAAACAATTGGGGGGAAAAGCAAAAGGAAAAGAAGATGAAAAATCCCAACTATACGTGATTTTTGGCCCTCATTTCTCTCTCCTCCTTCCTCTTCCTTTGTTCCCCCTTGCCCAGCTCCAGCCACGCCTAGCCACCATTGCGGCCAGTCACCAGCCGCTGCCACCAGTTGTCGGTCGTTGCCATCAGGCACAACCTCCACTCCCATCCTTCACGTCTTGCTTCTTTCTTCTAATTTCAAAGATAAAACCACATATCTCTTTTACTCATTTTCATATATTTTTGATGAATTCTCGTAAATTGATGAAATTAGTGTATTTATTTGAACTTAGATAGTTGTTTAACCATAAATCAGAATATTGTTTTGGATGATTCAGAATAAATGGAGTTAAGTTTGGGTGTTGGATGAAGTTGAGGTTGTGAGTGACGTGACTTTGAGAATTAGGCTATGAATAAAACTTATACTCAGTAAATTATAAGTTCCCTCATAGAATATTTGGATTAGAAGAATGAAAATGGAAAAAAACTTGAATTTTGAATTTTGTCAAAATTCGTTTACTTTTAATTTTTGGGAATTATTGGGTTGGCCAAAAATTGTGAATTTTTTCCAGTAGGTTTTCTATGATATTTGGCAATTTCTTGAATTTTTTCATGAATTTTGGATGTATATTTTATGAGTTATGAATTTTCAATTGAAACAGGTCTGTTTAAGTGCGTAATTTCGACCACTATTTTAATTTCTGTGAAGGATAATATTGGACAATTTCTTGTAAAATTTCATGAATGTTGAATGTGTATATGAATTGTGAACTTCTGAATGAAACTGGTATTTTTAGGGGAGGTTGGAGTTGATGGGTAAAAATGGGTTTTCATACTAGAGGTGGGTGAGCTAAGGGATTGAATAGTTATAAATGTTTTCCTTTTATTCTATTTTGGAGCAATATCTAAGGCATCTTGTCATTCTCTAGAGAAAATTTGGTGGTTTATGTTGCATTTTAAAATTGACCATAAATGAGCACGAAAAGGTGGGGATATGAACACTAGCTTGATGCTGATAAAGGAGGGAGTTGGAAAATTTTGGCATTTTAACTGACACATGTATATTTAGGAACTTATAATCAAGTGACAAATTGAGTTGAATTTTCTTTTCCAATAAATAGATTATGTTTGGTGAGGATTGAAACGGTGTTTTTTGCTTGCTTTAATGCTCAACTGGATGGAATGAAATAAAAGGTTTGGATTAGTACTAATAACAAGTTCAGTGATGATTATACCTAACTTATTGAAGATAGTAACTATGGGTTCGACTAAAAATTTTAGTGGGCTAGAACTGAAACATTGATTATGGTGTGAAAGCATAAATGAAAGTTGATATTATGCTCAACTTATAAAATGAACATCTTGCTAATTCAAAATTGGGTAATGAGAGAGTCATGTTGAAATTAGATAAACACCAAATTGTACTATTTAACCTGGCTCCTTTTCAGTAAGAAATTGCTAAGTTTCAAAGGACAGAGATTTAAAGATTTGTAATGAGATTGGTTAATATAATTAATTAAATAATTATTGAATTTATAAATAGCTTAGAGAAATATCACCTCTATGGTGCTCAATTACTAAGATCATGATAATAAAAATGACACAACATTACTAAGAACAAAAGATCCATTTGAAATAAAAGCGAGATCACTTTTGTCATTTGTCAAGCCAATAATCAATATCTTGTAGGGGTTGAAAAAAGATTTTAAGACCCAGTACATTTACTATTTGTACCATTCAAAAATTCACATGTCTTCTATAAATACCAAAATCTCATACTATACAAGTATTAAATGAATCATTTTTAAGCACTGTTGATTAGACCTAGTAAATGGGATATTCGGTTCGGGTACAGTTCAAGTTAAGTTTGAGTCGGGTCATCTTTCTAGTTAAGTGATATTTTGGGTCGGGTGAACTTCAGTTCGGGTTGATTTTGGGTCAACTGAGTTTTGGTCCAATTCGCATGTCATGCAAAAATAAGCAATTTTATAGAAAATTTTGGATTGGGTATGGTTTGGTTCAGGTTAACTCGGGTTTCGGGTTCATTTTGGGGTGAACATATTTTCGAGGTCAGGTAGGGTACGGGTCCGGATAATTCAACTTGGGTTTCGGATCTCAGGTCAATTTTGTCAGGTCTACTATTGATGCCACATAATCAACTGGTCCATCAGTTATCAATTATCAAGATTTAGGCCTATCAATTCACCCGTGCGGTTTCAGCTCACTCGTTTCGATGAGATTGGGAGGGGTTCACCTATTCAATAATTGCATTGTGTATGTGTGCTCATCAATTTGAGTTCTCCATTTAGATAATAACTGGTCCAGTAGTTATCAATTATCAAGATTTAGGCCTATCAATTCACCCGTGCAGTTTCAACTCACTCGTTTCGATGAGATTGGGAGGGGTTCACCTATTCAATAATTGCATTGTATATGTGTGCTCATCAATTTGAGTTCTCCATTTAGATAATAACTGGTTATAGTTTTACTATAATTCTCATTCTTCCTCATTTCGAACTAAAATGAATTGAAATGCGTGCGGTCATTGAAAAATTAATTTCTACTTTTATAGTACAGGAGTAGGGGTGGCAATGGGGTGGGTTCGGGGTGGGTTTAGCCGTACCTCACCCATACCCATTTTCAAAATTAGTACCCATACCCATACCAATACCCATCGGGTATTATAAAATTATACCCTTACCTATACCCACTAGATATAGCGTGTATGCGGGTTTTATTCGGGTATATATAGACAAAAAAAAAAACCCCCCATTTTGTACTCATATTCGATATCAAATAGCTAATATGTCATATTAAAACTAAACTTGCAACAACATATCATATCACATCAAACACAACTAAGAGTTTGCCAATCAAAGCAATAAATTAGCACTTCACAATTACAGTTTTAAACAAAATGTTCCACCAAACTCTTGAATATCATACAATTCAAAGCAACTAGCAAAATATTCAAGTACAAGTAACAAATTATAACTTTAAATAAATGGGTATGAGTTTTATATGAGGTAGGTATGAGACAGGTATGAGGCGGGTATGATAAAATGGGTATGGAGCGGGTAGGACCTATACCCATAGCTATACACATACCTATACCTATTGTAGCAATACCTACCCCATACCTATTTTTTTCTATTTTCACCACCTATACCCATACCCATTGGAGCGGATTTTAGGGGAGTACGGGTATTTTTGCCGGTCCTATGCAGGAGTAAACCTATTGAGCTTCGGCTTAGAACATTTTTGTGTCGAATGTTTTTAGGTAAATACATTGTGAATTCCTTACTTGACAACACCAAAGAGGCTTTGAGACAGTCAACAAAGCCTAGATAAGCTCACTGTGATATTTTATAACGTCAAGGTTCATTAGAATGTAAGCTCTATGGATTGCTAGACTATCATTTGAGTTCAAGATGTACAAATTGTTTACTATTTGGTTTTTATGTAAGCTGAAGTGTGTTACAATGTTATGTTAAGTGAATTATTTAAGCTTTATCCCCTTTAGGCTGGTGGTAACATCCTAACCTTATTGTTCCATGGTATTAACTAATAAGGTTCAATTACTTAAGGTAATCAAGTGATTATAAGTTTAGACGTTACAGTTGTGCCATTAGAGCCAGGTGAGGGTCACAGTGAGCTATAAGGAACTCCTTAGTTATGTAGAGAAAAACTTTGTGAGTCTTAAACTATAAATAGGTAGAGAAAATGCAAAATGTCAAGACAATTGCATAATATGCATCTTATGTTCCATTGCATAATGGTTTCACCTTTAAACAAGTATACAAGGGATGAATTAGATAGATCTTCTCTAGCTGCTATATATATGGGGGGGTTAATAGACTTTAATAATGATCCATATAGCGCCAAATATCTTATAGTACCTAAATAGAAGGCGAACATTCATATTACCAATCCTACAGTCATATAAGAACCTATAAGGAGAAGCTAAGGTAAAGTAATATAAGGACTAATAACTCCCATGCACTTGAATGTTGTTCTATATTGTGTAAAGTGACTTTTTATATAGTATATGAATTCTACATGGTAATTGATAGAAAAATGTGTGGGTAGTGCATATTTATTGTTGAATATGATGAAGTGGGTAATGCTATGTACCTGTTCAATAATTTTGAGTGAAAATATAATGCCGTAAGTATATGACTTTCATTGTAGTATTTCAGGGTCGTCTCCATAGGGATGAGGATGAGATTAAGATCACAATCAAGTAAATCATTCTAAGAGGAATTAAACTATCTTAAACAACAAAATAAGCAAAAATTAACTACATTAATCTTAACACATACCATAAATATATCTAATCAAACTATAAATGACTAGATTCCCTAAGATTTGAACCAGATTCATCTGAATAACACTAAAAGTGAAATGAGTAACATTAAACCACAAAAAAAGCAAACATCAAAGGAACTAAATGCGTTAAAAAAAAAGCAATAAGTAAATTAAACTAACAAAGGTAAAATCAAACCTGCTACTTAAGTAAATTCTATGACCAACTTCCCAAATCAAATAAAAATCAAGTGATTAAAACCAAAACTCCACCAATTCATAGTCTTAGCAACACACAACCATGGAGATTTTGTATATCAAAACTCAGTTTAGAATCAAGTTTACTAACTCAGAAGCCACTACCCTAGGATAGAAAAAACACACCATTACTAGTAATAAACAAAACCTAAATATCGATTATCTAACCAAATCAAGAATCATAGACATGGGAGGTTTCCAAAATCAACAATAAATAACCCTAAACTAGGCTTCAAGCTCACCCCAAAAACGGCAAAATTGTCATTACCATGCCTCTAGACATAGCAGAAACAAAGAAGAAGGTTCTTTTGATTTAATTCAAAATAAAACCCGTAAGATTTAATAAAAATTGGAATTCATCGAGCCTACTCTTAATTATCGAAATGAAGCCGAAAAAACGAATCTAAAATTGAATCCAAAATAAATGAAAACGGAAATAAAACCCTAAATTACTAGAACTGGAATTGAGACTAACTAAAAACCCTAAAATTAAACCTGAAAACTTAAACTAAACCTAATTCGACACCTCCTTCTGGCGCCGCAACCCTTCGATTTATACGGCTTCAAATCGGTTCCTCCCTTTCTCTTTGCCATTTGATTTGGCTACCGTGGATGGTGGAGATGAAGCTTGGGTGTTGTGCTGGCCTTACAAGATAGTGGAGATGGATGAAGGTGGGAGATGAGTACTGTGTTGTGAGTTCGGTTCAAGAGAGAGAGAGATGAGGATGCTGTTTGATGGTTGAAGAAGAAGAAGACAGAACGAAGCAAGGGGGGATCGGGGTCCTGGGTTTTCGGCGGTCAGGGGACCGAGAGAGTGGAGAGAGAAAGTGAATTAAGAGAAGGGGGGAAAGAGCACGTACTGCACGCATGGTCGGGCTGGGGTTTTTAAGGTTTTTTTAAATTTTTTTTCTTGATTTTTTTCAATTTGTTCAACACCTTCAAAATCAAATAAAATCAAATAAAAATCTAAAAATAACAATTATTTTGAGTATAAATTAAGCATAAGGGTATTGTATAAATAGTATTTTTTTGCGCAAACAAATACCCCCACACTAAGATTTTGCTCGTCCTTGAGTAAAACAACTAAATTACCTAAAAAGAAACGGAAAATAAGAAAAAGAAAATCCTAATTCACTTTCGTAGAAATTACGGTTGCATTTAGCGTATGTAACAAGTCCTTTAAACCCCTCAGATTCCCAAGTGGACGAGTAAGGTTTCGTAAGGGTTTTCAAGTGAAATACTCACAAAATTATTTCAAAAACAAAAGAAAAATCTTTTTGGGTTTTTTTTTTAAAACACAAGAACATGTATGCAAATAATTGAAAAATCATGTACACAACCAGGCAATTGCAACACCCTAGCAACCAAGTCACCAAACTATATAAAAATAGAATGTACAATCAAAGGACATTCAAGTCAAAAGAAGTGTCATGACTCTCATTTTTCACCCCATACACAATGTACAATGATATGTGCACTTTGGTGCTTGTGTTAATGTATTTCAACTCTTATGAATCAAATTGTTAACATCGACACGATCACTATTTCCTTGCATAATTGCCTTCTTTATTCAATTTTTTTCCCTATTGTTTCTTATTTTTCAAGAATAACAAAACCCACTTGACTTAAAATATTCGGACCTTTCCTGAAAAGAGGTTTTATTCGATTGTGCAAAGCACTTATTTTATTGGCCAAGCAGATGTGTAATCAAGTAAAGTAACACATATTCAAGCCAATTAAAGATATGAAATAAAGATAGTGGCTATGAACATTGGTGCTCGAGTTTTTATTCAATTTTTACACTTTTTTCAATTTTTTTCCACATTTTCAAGAGCTTAGAAGGCAACTTTGATAAACAAAAAGTTCACATGCAAACTTAACAACAAGACCCTAAGAATTGACAATAAAGTGAGCAAGGTAGGCATTAGACGGGGTTATTATGAAAAATCGAATCTACATCTCAACCAGACATCTCACCATGCAAACCCTATTTACATATAACTCGGTGACCTGGCAACATGGGATTGCAATTGCCAACGAAAGCACACAAAACCCCAAAAGGAAAACAAAAGTTTTTGGAATTTTTGAAAATTTTCGAAAAATATGTACAAATGGGCACCTTACCCTCACACCAAAACTTCACAATGTCCTCATTGTGGGAACTAAAGTACTAAAAAGTAATCACATAAACTATACAACTGAAAAACAGACACAAAACCACAGATATATACAAACTAGGACACTACGAAAATCAAAAACAAAACCTAAACAAACCCAAAATCACCAAAATCAAACTCAAAATCACAACTAAAACCAAAACAAAACCAAACACACATATTTGCAAAAACCAAAAGCCAAATTCACCAAAAAAAGCAAATCAAAAACCAAAACCAAAACCAAAACCAAACCAAACCAAAACTAGACAAAAACACACATAATCACAAAAATAAAAGCAAAACAAGACCCAAGACCTACTAAATATAAAACTAAACCAAAAGAAACCTAAAACAAAACAAGAGACAAAACAAAAACAACATATATATAACCAATAAAACAAAAAGAAAGCACTAATCACCTATCTACAAAAACATACCACCAATGCAAAAGAACCACAACTAAGACATCCTAAAATAAAGAAAAAACAAAACTTGAATATAATTTGACACTCATAAAATGCAAAACAAAATACCCAACATCAAAAAGACAAAACAAAACTCAAAACTCAAAACCTAAAACAAAAACAAAACCAACACAGAAACAAAAGAAAAACAACAAAACAAATAAAAGACACCAAACAAAAGACTAAACAAATAAAAACAAAAAGAAAAGAAAAGACTAAACAAAAGAAACCACCAAATAAAAGAAAAAAAACAAAAGAGAAACAAGAAACACCAAAAACAGCAAAAATAAGAAAAACAAGCAAAAAATCCCCAACATGAACAAGAAGCCAACAAACAAAAGACTAAACAAAAGTAAACCTAAAAAAACAAAACAAAACTCAAAAGAAAAGGAAAACAAAATGCAAAACCAAAACAAAACCACCAAACACCAAAAAGGAAACAAACAAAACATTAAAGAGAACAAAGCCAAACCAAAGCCAAAACTCTCAAAACCAAAGAAACAACACAATCCACATACAAAAACAATCCTAGATATCATCAGCTATTCACAATCCTAAATATCTACAACTAACAAGTATTCACAATTTCGTAAGATAATCAAGGGTGATCATAGCCAGCACGGCTCAACAAATCCCAAATTGCTCCTCAAGATCGATCACTCATACAATCACAGTCCTAAAATATCCACTACTAAGTGCACAAAGAAACAGAAAATAATCCTAAATATCCACAACTATGTACAAAAAGCAAGAAAAGAGAGGGGTGGAGTGATAAGATCAGGTTGGGTACAGATTATACCCAAACTAAATTCTTCACTCAAATGATGTCGAGGAGGTCCATGGGGCATCAGCCGCTCCATCACACTCACAAACTGCTACTAGTATCAAAACTAACCAACACTCGGAGTAGCTTATCAAACATCTGGCATATTCCTCACAAAAATAGCAAAAATTAGAAACAGGAGGTGGGGCCCAAACAAAGTGCATGCAAGCAGTGCAACTCAAGGCTCTCTTGAGCTTATCAAAGCTCTTAGTCCAAATAGAAAAGAGATGTGTATATGTAAAATTAGATGCACAAGTCGATGGTCTAACAAAGATATAACTACATGAATGCATAAACTATCGAAAGTGACATGAATATCCAAAATGAAGTGCAACATCTCCAAAGGGGAGGGGAGAGGACTAGGGCAAGGCCAATCAAGTGCAATATGAAAATCAACGCTCAAAGGATGATCTAAAGCCAAGTTCTTCACCTCAAAGTGATCCTCGAGTCTTTCTATGTCACTATCATCAAGAGTCTGATCTAAACAAGAACTGCCAAGCATAGAAGTCTCAGACTCTACAAACGTAGACTCAGGAGGGTCTAAAGAAGAAGGAAAAATGGGGAGGGGAGAAGAAAGGGATGAATCAGGAGGGGTGGGAGCTAAGTCAGGGGAAGACTCATTAGAACTGGGATCAACAAGCTCGATTTGAGGTGAAACCTCACTAAACTCCACATCAGAAGGCTCATCGAGAGAATGCACTGCAGAAAAAGGATCCTCTGACTCAACTAATGTACCACACTGATCATCGAAGCTAGCATTAGTCTCAAATCCGTCTCCCTCCTCAAGCTTTCCTAAGGGAGCCAAAGGAAGAGAGGGGTTGGGGATAATATAGGCACATCCTCAGAGGTGTCCAAAGAAGTGCTAGTCTCAAGGGGAGATGCATAAGCAAAAGGTGATGAAGGATCACTCGAAACCTTAAGATCATCAGAATGTGTATCATCATAATAATCATGCTCTAAAGGAATAGGTGTCTCACTCCTGACATCAGAATCATCAAAAGACCTAACCCCAAGTGTAGGAGAACCTAAACTAAGCTCAGTCTGGAGTAAACTCTGCAAGTAAATCTCCCTATTAAAGACAACCAATGCCTCTAATATCTGTGGTCTACCAAGCAATAGACAAATATCAACATCATGATCAAAGGAATCACAATAATCACATGAAACCGGAGCACATGGGGTATGAGAGTGCTTCTAAGATATATCCCTAAAATGACTCTCATCCAAAGATATAGAATGCATCATATAAGAGTCGGGGGAGAGGTGACTAAAGGTCTCTCTAACATTGTCATACTCCCATGTATAATGAGCCAAATACTCAAAGAAACTTCAAATTTCATCAGGAGTCTTGATGAATAAATAATCCAAACCCTCGGGGCACATAGTCTCAACATGAACCCTATATTTATCATTAAGACCCTCAAAGATCACTTGGGAAATTTCCCATTCCTCAAAACAATAATCAACACATTGAGCGCGAAATTCATTTAATCTATTCAAATATCGCCAAAATACTTCATGCTCAAACTGAGGGAAATAGAAACTTGCCATTTTGTTTTTAAATTTTTCGAGTTTTTCAATTTTTAGTGATTTTTAAGTTTTTCAAGTTTTTTTTTCAAGTTTTAACTTTTCTTTTTTTTTTGGGATTTTTTTCAAGAAATGACTAAATTAATCTAAGTCAATACTTATAATGACATAAATCATAATGACATAAACAAAACAAAAGAAAGTAGATGCAACTAATAAGAAAATATCAAAGAAAGAGAAAATGTGACCTAATCTTACGCCAAAAACTTGTTCAATAATTTTGAGTGAAAATATAATGCCACAAGTATACGACTTTCGTCGTAGTACTTGAGAGTCGTCTCCACAAGGACGAGGATGAAATTAAGGTCATGATCAACTAAATCATTCTAAATGGAATTAAACTATCTTAAAAAATGAAATAAGTAAAAATTAGCTATACTAATCCTAACACATACCACAAATATATCTAATTAAACTATAAATGATTAAATTCCCTAAGATTTGGAACAACACTAAAATTAAGTGAAATAAGTAACATTAAACCACATAAAAAGCAAATATCAAAGGAACTAAATGCGTTAAAAAAAGCAATAAGTAAATAAAACTAATAAAGGTAAAATCAAACCTGCTACTTGAGTAAATTCTATGACCAACTTCCCAAATCAAATAAAAATCAAGTGATTAAAACCAAAACTCAACCAATTCATAGTCTTAGCAACACACAACCATGGAGATTTTTGTATATCAAAACTCAGTTTAGAACTGAGTTTACTAGCTCAGAAGCCACAACCCTAGGGTAGAAAAAACACACCATTACTGGCAATAAACAAAACCTGAACATCCACTATCGAACCCAAATCAAGAATAAAAGACGGGGGGGTTTCCAAAATCTGCAATAAACAACCCTAAATTAGGCTTCAAGCTCGCCCCAAAAATGGTACAATCGTCATTACTATGCCTCTGGACATAGCAAAAACAGAGAAGAAGGTTCTTTCAATTTAATTCAAAACAAAACCCACAAGATTCAATAAAAATTGGAATTCATCAAGCCTACTCCAGATTATCGAAATGAAGTTCAATTGAAAGCCAAAAAAAGGAATCTAAAATTAAATCCAAACATATGAAACGGAAATAAAACCCTAAATTACTAGAACTGGAATTGAAACTAACTAAAAACCCTAAAATTAAACCTGAAAACTTAAACTAAACCTAATTCGATACCTCTTTTTGGCCCGCAACCCTTCGATTTATACGGCTTTAAGTCGGTTCCTCCTCTTCTCTGGGTCGTTCAATTTGGCTGTCGTGGATGGTGGAGATGAAGCTTGGGTGTTGTGCTGGCTTTGCAGGATGGTGGAGATGGATGAAGGTGGGAGATGAGTGCTGCGCTGTAAGTTCGGCTCAAGAGAGAGAGATGAGGATGCTGTTTGATGGTTGAAGGAGAAGAAGATAGAATGAAGTGGGGGAGGGGAATCGGGGACCTGGGATTTTTGGGGGTCTGGGGACCAAGAGAAAGGAGAGAGAAAGTGAATTAAGGTAAGGGGGAAAGACCACGTGCCACACGTGTGATTTTTTTTTGGTTTTTGCATTACTTTTTTTCAATTTATACAACACCTACAAAATCAAATAAAATCAAATAAAAATCTAAAAATAACAATTATTTTGAGCATAAATTAAGCATAAGGATATTGTATAAATAGCACATTTTTTGCGCAAACAGTACCAGGCTATGAATTACTGAGTACTACGTTGTTTGGGCCTTAGGGTGCAAGTTGTGGACATTTTGATTGTGAATTTACTATTACCATTTGTTTATTTAGGGCATTGATGCCCATTGAGATGATATGAAAAGAGTTATTATTGAGAATTTTTTTGGGAGAAAAAAAGGGGAAAATGAAGAAAAGTTATACACGGATTCGAAATTATGATTAACTTAGGGTACTAGTGTAGGAGTTGCTCCTTATGGTCAAGGTAAATCTTAATTGAGGTACGTGAGATTACTTTGGAGATCAATGATAACCAATGATATAAGGCACTTGATGATATTCTAAGTTGAATGGCATTAATTTATTTCATAATTGAGTAGATACGTGGTTGTAATGAGGTGTGCCCCGTGCGACCTAGGGAGAAAAAACCGAAAAAGAGACAGAGAAGATTTCACTTGGAAGTACAATTGTGGAATGAAGGGGTAAAGAGAGATTGATAGTCTTATGATACTAATAAAGTCAGCTGGGGTATGTTCTTAATAATACTCCAACGGAGGTATCTTAATAATTGATTTGATGAGGACATATTGATGGGTGGAGTCATTAACAATAAAACAAAGAGGGAGAATTCAAAGAGAAACTGTTTGATGATAGAAAAATATGTTTAAGCTATCGATGAAATATGACACTTATTGGGGAAACTTATAGGGCCATCTTTTTCTTCCTTAAGAGTGTAAGATTAATTAAAGGGGCTACATGAAAATGTCTGAATTTAAGCTATATTTATTATCAAAAATTGACGTAAAATGTTCAAGGAGTTCATCAAGCATAGATCAAGGGAATAAACAGTCACATGTGACTATAATAGAGTGACCAAATATCATCAAATTTTAATCATCCTACAAATCAAGGTAGAAACTTAAAGATTTTAGTGATAGAATAGTGGTAACTATATTGTCAAGGATTTAGTATGCATGTAACAAAGTGCAACGTATCTACTACGAGAGTTTTGCTAGATGCACAATAAGATTTAGGGATTATGCTTGAAATATTGTTACAGTATGAACCTTGGGTCTAGTAACATAAGATCACAGAACAGGTGAGACAAATAACATTTTATTTAAGGGTTATGAGGTTAGACATCCTTCGTTCAAAATTAGGTAACACCTATCACATGATATCTTCATATTGACTAGTGCAAACTTATATCAGAAAGGAGCAAGAAAACATGAAACCTAACAAATTGTTATTCTTTCATCAGGAAAAAAACCAGTAATTACGTAATTGCAATCGGTGCTCTAAGATTTATGCCCTATCTCCAACACATGCCAACTTTTATTTTCACTTATTATACATTGATTGCTTAATCTTTTGAAAGATTAATTGTTGCACTTGTACTATGTGGGATATACATCCTATCATTGAACCCTTTTCATAAGCCATAATCTTTGCATTGATATGTGAAACAAGGCCAAACATCTTTCTTCTCTTACCCTTGCCAATGCTCATGGTGCTACTTTATACTATATTCCTTTCAGTGCCATTAAAGTGTCTTATTTTTCTGTGGATAGCCTTAAATATTTGTCTTCCCTTTGACCTACTATTTATTAGCAATGTACAAACTTATGTTTCTTTTTCCTAACAAACATGAGTGGTAATAAACTTTACCCACTCAAGACAATATATTGAACTTGTTATATTATTGATTTTGTTGGAGGAGCCACTTTATTTGAAACCATTGCAAACATTCTTTCTGTTGTTGTGTAAAGTACACTATTGGAACCCTTTACCTTAAAGACTCGAATGAATCAAACTTGTTATGAAATTATGATCTCTTGAGATGCTTTAAATTCCTTTTCTGAATCCCTATAATAGTAGTCGATTGTATGTCGTTATGGATATTACCTATTTGATTATGGTAAAGGTTTGTCTGTAAGATTCATTTGCTTTTTAATACCATTGTCAGTTTCCTATATGATATTCTTGCATCTAACGTAGCCTAGTGGTTCGTCATCTTGGAGTTATATTAACTATCGTTTATCAAATTGCTTAGTTACCTTAGTAATAATCTAGTTGATACCATCATGCCCGTGGAATCATTTCATGGCATTATTTTTTCGTGAAATTATTTCATCAAGTTGAAATGCATCCTTTTAGCTTTTATGAACCATTCATGCTCAGCTTACTTTGTGTAACTCTTCCTTCATTATCAACATCTCTTACCTTGCTTATACTTAACTTGAAATCCCGTTAGTCCTTTTGTTATTATGCTTGAATTCATTACCTATCAGAGGATGATCTCTTCATTTCGGAGAATCTGAATGGAAGAAGGTAATGAATAAGGTCCCTCCTTTGCTTGTCCTTTATGCCATTACCCTCATTGATGCCTTTGCAACCCCTTCATGATTAAAACTTTGACACTTTTATTTTGCTCTCTGACTCTCTACCTTGGGGTCTATTGTGATATTTGCTTTTGTAATTACACAAGCCTATCATCTTTTCCTAGCTGGTGGAAGACACCATTCCACAAGTCCTTATTTCATCAATTGATACTCAAGCTCATTTCAATTTTCACCTTGAATTGAAGTAATGTTGTTTCATAGTCATTTTGATCCATATTTAGACAAACACCTTTGGCATCTTATCCCTAGAGAAAGAAACCTTATGGATAATTTTGCATCCTTAGTTTGGATCAATACCTTTTGCATCTTATTCCTTGCAAATAGTTGTTTGGCCACCCTTTATCCAGTTAGAAACACTTAAACCGTTCATTCTTGACACTTACTTGTTTTAAATCAAAGTTGAGTCTTCTTTTCTTACATGTAATTATGTTTGGAAACGCTTGATACTTACTACGACCCATTCCCAACCTATTCATGCTTATAATTATTTTGGTATCATCTCATTATAGAATACTTCCTTTACTTGTCACTCCTTATTCCGTTATCTGTTGTTAAAAATAATGACTCGCATTGGCAATATTTCTCATTACTTCCAATTATTGGCATATTTTCCCCTTAGTCACCTTTGCTTTTGTCCTCGATAACATTCCTTTACTACTCCATAATTTCTTAATTTGAATAATTTATGTGAAGGGTCTTGAACCAAATAAAACTTGTCTTTTATACTGAAATTCTTTCTTTTAACATACCTCATGTACATTAATTCCATGAATTGCACATGTTGTTTTCCTTGACATGTGAAAACCTTATCCTTAATACTAGCTTCTTCCCCAGATTATTTCCTATTTTCAACTTCACTCATTCAAAACCTAATAGATCCTCAAGAATACTTTTGCCTTCTTTCTAGAATGATTAAAACTATCTATGAATTTTGTTATGTGCATATGAATACATTTATTCTAATTGGATACATCCACGTCTGACTAAATGCCCTCTTTACAACCTAAGGAATTGTTGGAACATTGATACTTTTGATTATCATAACCTCCGTTCCCATTCTATTAAAAGTGCACTTGTGTACAACCATACCTTGCTTCATTCGTTTATACTAACATGTGTGTACAATATAATTTGAATCAACACACAAATCAACTTTATTCGATGCGAGTGAATGTTTGATACTTTGATTACCTTAAGCCCATCATCTATTCTAGAAATTAGTGGCTCAGAGAACTCCATTTCCTATAAATAGTGATGCTACTACATAATATTGTCTTCAAGACTCTCGTTCATGTGCACAAAGGGCGTGAGCAACCATATATGCCACTCAGCATTGACTTACATCGAAATTAATATCGATCGCCTTATTGCTAATGCTTAGGGCATACTCTCTCACTATTATTCATTTTGAAACCCTTTGGCTATATGCTTGTTTGATACCATTGATATCCTGCTGAACACTTTATTTATTGAATATTGAATTATATTATCTATCTTGAAAAATATTGATTTATTTAATAAATCTCTTGTTATGCCCTGGTTATGTCCATTATTTGTGTCTGGCATGTCCTTGACTACTTAACAACCTATATGTTTAAAATCAGCAACAACTTATTTGACTACTACCAATCCCTTTCGGACGCTTGTACATTCGCACCTGTACCCTTTAAGATTAGAAAATCCAACAAGTTATAAATATGAAAAGGTGCACGATTATACGATCATAAGCATGTGGGGCTCAAAACAAGGGTTTATCTCTAGACCTTAGACTGAATGAAGAATGCCATAGGGACCTAAATTCCATGTTCATGTGAGACTGTTAAATAATGTATGTCTTAATGGGCGCTTAAATCTATATCACCAAGTGTCTTACTCATACTGTATGTTATATCCCCAAATTCACAACTCTTGAGGGAGATTTCATGCCAAAATGTACAAGGACATATAGATATTTTGAAGGATTATGAAGAGTATGATGTACAAGCCAAGGATTAAGAGCAAGAGAAGCAAGCTCGATACACCTATGTCCTTAGCCTGAGATTTTTAAGTTGAACATAGAAACCCTAAAGGTTACACAAGCAATGACAGGAGACATGACAACTTAAAAAAAAAAAAATCAGTTGTCTCATGGCAAACTTATATGGACTTTTAAGTTCAAGGACAAAACTTCCTTTAAAGGAGAAAATTTGTAACAACCCGAACATAATTTAGGTTAATTATTTTTACTTAATCAAACTTCAGCAAAAATCAAGCACGCACACTTGAATTTAATATTTGACACTTACATATTTTACAGGGCTCGAGTGGTATTGATGGCGTCACATTAAGAAATTTAAATCATGGCCATTTAATTATTTAATATGAAGCAAATATTATAAAAATAAAATTTTTGATGGGGCTTAGGAAAAAGTTTGATTTGTAAAATGCATGTTTAAATTTTACTATTTAGGTTAGAATGATATAAAATAACTGATCAAATAACTATGTAAATAAGCTATTATGTCACCCTATCAATTAGATAATTATTAGAAATGAATGAATATACTTCAAAATAAACAAATAAATAAAATAAACAAATAAAAGGATCAGAAATAAAATTTGGTAAACTAGAGGGAAAAAAGGAAAAGGAAAAAAAAAAGAAAAATCCCAACTATACATGATTGTTGGCCCCCAAAATCCCAAAGCCCTCATTTCTCTCTCCTCCTTCCTCTTCCACTGTTCTCCCCTGACTAGCCTTAGCCACGCCCTACCACCACTTCGGCTAGTCACCAGGTGCTGCGACCAGTGCCAAGCAATCAGTCACCGACAGTTGCAGCAGCCCCCACCCCTGCCCTCACCTCCACCCCCGTCGACCTTCTCCTCTTGCTTCCTTCTCCCAATTTTCAAAGGTAAAACCCCAAATCTTTTTTACTTACTTTCATATATTTTTTAATGAATTCTCTCAAACTAATGAAATTACGTCATTTATTTGACCTTAGATAGTTATTTCAAGATAAATTAGGATATTAATTTTGGATGATTGAGATTAAATGGAGCTAAGACTTAGGTGTTGGAAGAAGTTGATGTAGTGGGTGGTGTGAATTTCAGTATTATGCTATCAATTAAAATTATATTCAATAAATTATGGGTTCCCTCATAGATATTTTGATTCGATAAATGAAAATGGGAAAATAAATTGAATTTTCAAATTTTGTCAAAATTCATCAACTGTTTTAATTTTTGGGAATTATTGGGTGTACTAAACTTACGAAACTTTTACTGTAGGTTCTATGTGACATTTAGGAATTTCATGAAAATTTTCTTGAATTTTGGAAATGTGTATTGTATGCATTATGAATTTTGTATTGAAAATGCCTATTTTAGTGCGTAATTATGGCGACTATTTTAATTTTTGTGAAGGCTAGACTTGAAGGAAAATTCTAAAAATTTTACTATATATTATTCATAATATTTGACAATTTTCTATAATATTTTATAAATTTTGGATGTGTATTTTATGAATTGTGAATTTTTGAATGAAACTAGTATTTTTAGGAGAGGTTGGAGTTAATGGGTGAAATTGGATTTTCATATTAGAGATGAATGAGCTAAGGGAGTGAATACTTATACTTGTTTTGCTTTAATTCTATTGTAATGGAGTCATATTTGAGATGTCTTGTCATTCTCTTGAGAAAATTTGGTGGTTTACGTTGCATTTTGAAATTGGCCATAGATGAGCATGAAAACGAGGGGATATGAACATTAACTTGCTGGTGATAAAGGAGGGAGTTGGAAAAGTTTGGAATTTTAATTTAAACATGTGCATTTGGAAACTTATGATCAAGTGTGAATTAGGGTGGATTTTCATTTTCAGTAAATAGACTGTGTATTGGAGAGGATAAAAAAAGGGTTTTCTTACTTGCTTCAATGCTTAATTGGTGGAATGAAATAAGAGGTTAGATTAGTATTAATAACAGGTTCAGAGGTGATAATACCTAACTTATTAAAGATAGTAACTATGGGGTGTGATTAAAAATTTTAGTGGGATGAAACTGAAACATAGATTATGACGTAAAAGCAAGTAAATGAAAGTTGATATTATACTTGAGTTATACTCGAGTTGAAAGTTGATATCTTGAATATCTTGATAATCCAAAATTAGATACTGAGAGAGCCATGTTGAAACAAGACAAACCCCCAAATTGTACCACCTAACTTTGCCCCTCTTTAGCAACAAATTACTAAGTTTCAAAGGATAGGGATTTAAATATTTGCAATAAGATTGGTTAACATAATTAATTGAATAATTTTTGAATTTTTAAATAGATAAGAAAAATATCAAGTGTATGGTACTCAATTATTAAGATCATGATACTGAAAATTGCATAACATTACTAAGAATAAAAGGTCCATTTGAAACAGAAGCGAGGTCACTTTCATCACTTATCGAGCCGATAATCAAGATCATATAGAGGGTGAGAACATAGTCTAAAACTAGGCATGTTTACTGTTTGTACCCTTCAAAAATTCACATGCCTTTTATAAATACCAAATTCCCATAATGAAAAGTATTTAACGAATTATTTTCAAGTATTGTTTTACCACATAATCAAGTTAACCCACCAGTTATAAATTATCAGGGTTTAGACCCATTACTTCACCTGCACGGCTTCAGCTTAATCTTCTCGATTGACCTGGGAGTTGTGCATCTATTCAATGATCACATTGTACAGATAAGCTCATCAATTTGGGTTCTACTTTCACATAATAATCAGTAACTATTTTAATATAATTTTCTCTCCCGCTCATTTTGAACTAAAATGGATTGAAATGTGTTTGCTCACTGGAAAATGAATTTCTATCTTTACAGTATAGGAGTAAACATATTGAGCTTCGGCTCATTATTCGAACATTTTTGTGTTTTATATTTTTAGGTAAATAAATTGTGATGTCCTTGCCTAACAACACTAGAGAGGTGAAGAGACCTTCAATGAAGCATAGACAAGCTCACAATGACAGTTCGTAAAGTAAAGGGTCATCAGAATGTAAGCTTTGTGAATTACTGGATTATAATTTGAATTCAAGAATGTATAAATTAAGCACCATATGGTTTTCATGGAAGCTAAAGTTTGTTATAATGTTATGTGAAGTGAATTATTTAAGCCTTATCCTCCTCAGAATAACAGTAATGTCCTAACCTTATTGTTCCATGGTATTCACCACTAAGGCTTACGTATTTAAGGTTAATCAAGTGATTACTAGTTGGGGTGTTACATATTGTCCACCAAAAGTTAACTTAAGGTTTACTAAAAAGTTAACTTATAGTTGATTAAAAGAACTTTTATTAGTAAATCTAGAAAATTTAGAGGTATCACTGCCTCTGCAAAATATCATCCATCACACCCCTTCGTTTTCTCGCCCAGCTGCACCGACGACGACTCCCCTGACGCCATCAGCAGCTGCGACACTACTCTCGACACCTTCTTGTTACTAGTTTATATTAGTTTCATGTTCTTCACAATCAAAAATTAGGGTTTGTTTAGGCTTGGATCTTGCTACTCCTTTTATGTTTCTCCACTTGCTTTCTGGGTAATCATTCAGAGTTCTAACCGAATTTTGTATGGATTTGTTTTAATCAGAGAAATTGCTTGAGTATTGGGCTCTAGTCCATGGGTTTTTTACTGTTCTTGTGAGTTAGTTCGTATTCCTTAGCCCTGTCTATCATACACTCTTTGTGTCCTCAATTCCATCTACCACAATCATATGCTTGTTCTCATCTATTTTTTGTGCCCTGAATTTGATCCATCAAAGTTACTTGATTGAGGAGAACTGTTCCTTTATCCCTATCATCAGTATGGGTTCCTGTTCACATCCTCTGTTCTCCCAATTATTAGAGTCAGAGATCAAAAAACACTTTGATGATGATGTAAGGTGTAGTATTATGCAGATGGTGGATTCTCATAGCATGCTTAAGAAATCTCAAATGTTAAAGGATGAAGGGAATCGATTATTCAAGACTCAAGCATATCGGTTGGTTTTCTTTAGGTATGATAAATATCTCCAATATCTTTGTGTGGTTGTTCCTGATTTGGACAAGGATGCTAAATTGATGGAGGAACTTGGTATTTCTTTTAACCTTAACCTAGCTGTTTGTTGGTTGAAGTTAAATGCATATGAAGAAGCTAGAAATCATTGTGACTTAGTGCTTAAACTAGATTTTGGTAATGTGAAAGCTCAATTTAGAAGAGCTTAAACGTGTTTGCATTTAGCTATGCTAGAAGAGGCTCACAAAGACCTTCTATCAGCCCTTGAATTTGACCCTGGTAATGATGAAGTGAAGAAGGAGCAACTTAAGGTAGAGCGAATGTGTAAATCCAAATGTGTTAATACCCAAGGGTACAGAAGGAAACTGGCAATGCCTATCCTATTGGAGTGCCTAGCAACTTAGCACAAACAATGTGGTTTGATCCCTTGAATTAGGTAATTCATCTCAATGTAAATGCTCATCTCAAACGAGCTCTAGGAATAGCCTGATAGCGTAGATTAGCCAGGGCTTAGAATTCGGCCTTGGGATACTTGAGAGGAAAAGGGAATTGGCTTTAGTGTAAGAAAGCACTAGACTTTTAAGTAAATGATATTGCCATGATTCCATTATTAAGGAGATGTCTGTGGAAACGCACAGTGGTGGGATGAAGGGGTCAGAGTTTGACTCTCAGGATATGAGTTTAGACATTAGGCTTGGTACAGAGGATAGTAGTTTCTCCATTGCTTTACATGCTATGCCAGTTGTGGAGCATAGGGTTAAACCTGGCCTTACAGAATATCTAGCTATTTAGGAGCCAATCATGATGGCTAGCATGGATGAAACTATGAATATGGAAGATGAAACTATGAAGATGGAAGACGTGCATTCCCCAAAGGGTGTGCCTAAGCAGATGCTTTCTAGATCTCTTCGCATCCTACAAGAAACCTATCGAATGATTGAGGAAGGGAACATGGTAGAGCTTTTTGACAAGCACTCCACTGCTTATATGGTTGTTCACATTCGTTGTAATGACATACCAAGTCCAAGGCGACATGCCATGTATGAGGATGATCCAAGGAGTCTCATAACTAATGACATGCAATTTACAACCCCAGAGCATGAAAGACAAGGAAAGGGGAAGCATAGTAGGAGGAGGAAATCTCATTCACGACGAAGGAAGCACATTGTGCAAAGAGTTATTGCATCTCCGACCATAGGAGAAAGGTATAAATTTAAATCAGTTTGTTCTAACTCATATGCTTGGTGTAGAGAGGATAGCAATCTAGGGAAAAGGTTCAAGCGTTGAATACATAATGATCGTCATCAAACTGTTTGCAACATCGTTATCAAGACCTTGTGTGGTAAGAGAAAATTCAAAATTACAAGTGTGGATGCTGACAAACCGATCATCAAGAAGCAAGTTCTTGGTCAAGGTGCAGACGACATAGACTACAATATAATTTGCTATAGTGTTCCTAAAGTTACTAGATCAGTGTTTGTAGGTGTTGATAAGATTGTAACTTAAAAACTTAGTTACTTTTGCATTGTTTTTTAGTATTATTAATATATTTGCGTTACCTTACAGACAAATAAAAAAACATTTAGAATAGAAACTCATAAAAAAAATTAAGAAAATACCAAGGAAAATAAAAAGAAGTGAATAAAGTAGAATAATAGCTCGATTCAAGGGAAAAAAAAAAGAATAATAGCTCCCAAAGGTTACAAATAAGGGCGTAACATAAAAGAAAGAGTCATAGGAGGATTTAAACTTTGAGCAACATAAATTGCACTTCAACACTTTTGCCAAAGCATCAACTCCCACCTCTGTGTTTTTATTGCAATACGTAATATCTTAGTGTATAGAAAAATAGAATTTTACACAATGGAAGAAATAAATTGGTGAATTATAAGACGTTTATAATTGTTTTAGTTTAGCAATGTAACATAGTTGGTATATCCTTAAATGAGATAAATAAATGTGAAATTAGTTTTTTTATTTGCTTGTTATGGTAAAGGATGAATTCATTAATTAAAAGTCATATAACGCCTATAATAAATATTGTAATCAGATAACTTTATAACTAAGGTAACAAAATGAGTCTTTCAATTAAAAAAACTACTTGATACACTTCTGATCACTCCTCTTCTATTTACTTGTTATGATACAACTTCTAACAAGAAGATCTACAAAAACTTATATAGTCTACCCGTCGAAAGGATTTGTGTACTACTATAGTTCAAATTTGAATAATTGATGTCCATTGCAAATCTGTATTGTGGTCAATTAATAATCTAGTCTCAAATGACTAATACAACATGGAATCTATAGATACATATTAAAACAAGCATCCCAAAGTTAGTATGTGCCACATGTCAAATTGTTAGAGGCTTGAATTTTCCTAACCTAATTCCAAATCTAACTCCAACCACATAAATTATTATTTTTAATTAAAATAATAAAGAATAAAAGATTTTCAGAGTTATAAATATGAAATATTAGAGATATTAGATATATTATAATGATAGTTAGGATCTTATTTACTATAAATACACAATTATTAGGAAATAATAGAAGATTTTGATTTCTATTATTATTATTATTATTATTATTATTGTTGTTGTTGTTGTTGTTGTTGTTGTTGTTGTTGTTGTTGTTGTTGTTGTTGTTATTATTATTGTTATTGTTATTACTAATAGTACTGTTGCTATAGCAACAACAACAAAATAACAACATCCATGAGACCTATTGCATATAATTTGTTATATGAATAATAAATAATTCATTAATTACATAAAATTATTGTACCCAATAAAATTTTAAGCTAGTGAAAAATCGACAGTAAGATATTATGATTAATTTTTCTTTTTTTTACACACAAATAACTCTAGGTAGGGAGTTTCCCACTGAACTTTAAAAAAATTATTGTACTTTTTTTTTTAATAGAGGCTCAAACAATTTTTTGACAAATTATATAAATTATGAATATGACTCACTATACTTTTTACATGTAATTGTTACAATAGAAAGCGTAAAAAATTTTCCATGCATGGCATGGGTATAGAAAAATGAAACAAAACCTTCTAATTTTTTGACACATGTTACTCTTACATAATTTACCATTTTAAAAAAATCATTCTTATTATTAGACGATATTAGAAGATAATTTATTATATTTTAATAATGCATTATATCAAAAATCATGCATTATAAATTTTAAAAAATAATCATGCATCGTATTAGAAAGATTGTAGCATTATATTGTCTAAGTAAATAAATTATACAAACAACTACTGCATAATAAAGACATATACTAAGGCCAAAATTTCAAAAATTATTTTGTGCATTGCAGGGAGAAGCATACTAGTTAAATTGATAGTATCGCTCCAAAGGTAGGAGATAGTATCACCCAAAAGAAGATAGTATAGATAAACTCTCACAAATGATGATAGAATATTTATTGAAAGTAAAAATGCAATGAAGAACCAAAAACAAAGAAAAGATTGGGGGTCACCTTTGGCAAAAAGTCTATGGTAACCCCTAAGAATCAGAGAGGAAGCAACAGTTTTCAAGAGAGAAAAAAGGGGAAAAGGGAACTATGGTTGAAAATTTCGTATGTACAAATTACTTTGTGTAATTTGAAAACATCTATAATGTTGATATGTTCAATTATATTTGGCAATCTATGGATTTACGATTAGAGAATTTTTTGTGTGCTTCAAAATTTTTTATAATGTCTTTTTTTGATAGAATGTTTATTGAAAGTAAAAGTATTGTAATGAACAAAAATAAAGAAATGATGGGGTCTGACTACTAGCTTTTTGCCAATGTAGCTCCTAATAAGTAGACAGGAAGTTGGGGCTTTCTAGAGAGAAAAGAGGGAAAGAGGAGGCTATGGTTAAAATTTTGTATGTACCAATTAGTTCGTGTAATTTGAAAAGGAAAGTAACGAAAATATGCAATATCAATTATTTTGTGTAAACTTGATGTGGATTTTATATTTAGTTTTAAAACCCTTTTTACTTGCAAATGCACAAGGTTAATTGTAGACTAGCGAGTATAGGGGTGTCGATCCCATGAGGAACAATATTGATTTTTAATTTCAACTCTTCCAATTATAAAGAATAAGTTCAATAAGGAGTGTAATTATCAATATGATTAAAGAAGTAAAAAGAAGAGTAAAAGTGTCAAGTAGAGAGAATTCAGATGAGAGAATGTTCTACGATTTTGGATTTTACCTTTGATGCAAATATTGAATTGCTAATTCAAATGGGGATTTGATTTGTCTCTTGTACAACCTAAACTACAAGCATTAAGTTACAAATTGAAAAGATGAATTATGATTGTCAAATAAAACTATTTATCTAGTGGTTTAGCACGAATTATTCTTTTAGATATAACTCATCTAATTTCTAGCATAAATTATTCAATTTTAACAATTATAATTTTAAATCTACTTACATAATGTCATATTAGCCTACAAGGTCTAATATTCATTTGAGATAGCAAATTTAACTATTGTAATCAATATGATTAAACAATAGTATTAGAATGCATAAGTAGCTTAAGATCAAGTTTACACTCAAAATTATGCAATCAAAGAGACAAAAATTACCCCAAAAGAAATTAGCAAAAATAATATTATTATCAAGGATCAATCCTATTTCTAGAAATGAGTAGTTTAGTCGACCATAGTTAGTAAAAACACCATGATTATTAGTATATTTCACTACCTATGTCCAAACTTTTGTACTCAATTACAAACTAACGAAGTAAACACTCTCAAATTTGACTCACAAATAAGATGAGAAGAGAAGAGAAAAATGGCCAACAAAGCTTATTTTTTTCTAAACCCCTCAACCCAAATGGTTTTATCTTACAAAATACTCTCAACTCTCTAAAGAAAATAGAAGATGGACGATGAGAGAATGGGAGAAAGAATAGATGAATGTGTCAGCCCATGACCCCTTTTTATAGTAGAAAATCAACCCCTCTTGGTGCCCAAAAATTAATGAAAAATTAAATTCGGTTAATTAGTGGTTGTTACAATGCATAAGAGAGGGCTAGTCTTTAGCTAACAATTAATTTTTGATTAATTGTATTTGACTAGGTTAATAATTGGCCATGTGACAAATAAAAAAAAGAGTGGGCTGCTGAGATACAGGCCCAGGCGTGGATATGGTGATTTGGGTGCTGCTAGACAATGGGGCAGAAAAAAGGACGGTGAGTGAGGAAAAGGGAAGAGGTGGCGCTGGGCCTGGCCCAGATGGAGGGAGAAAAGATAGGCGGAGGCAGCTGGCGGCCTGGAGTTGGGCGCTGAACTGGGCCGTTGAAACAGGCCACCGACCCACACGAGAGAGAAAGAAAAAAGAGGAGAGGTCTAGGCGGGCTGACTAGCGAATCTGGGCTGCAAGACTCAGGCCGAAGTAGTAGAGATAGTGAAGGAGAGAAAAAGAGGGAGCTGGGGGGGGGGAACGCCTGATGGGCCGCGGAGCTCAGGCCCACTGGCCGGCCTTGCTCTTCTTCCTTTCCGCTTTTGGGCTCTTGACCTTGGTCCTTGAGTTTGGCATTCCTGAAAACTCGGAGAAATTCGAATCGGCTTGATCAACTTCGTACCCAAATACTTTTATTTTTTTACCTAAAAATCACATAAAATATGCATTATTCTCTCATAAAATATATTTCAAAGACCTAAAAGTAGGTTAAATGAAGAGTAAAAATTCATATAAAATATGAATTATCAACTCCCCCACACCAAAACTTTGCTAGTCCTCGAAGCAAAGAACAACCATAATGCATAGATTCACTTAATTCATCAAGTGGAGTAAGATCAAGGAAGAAAATCAAGTGATCCAACTATGAATACCTACTCCACATCACATATATCAATTCACTACCAACCCACAACTCCTTATCAAAGATTTCTAATTTCAACTCAGTTAATTGGCCAAAATTCAAGCAAATTAAGCACATAACGAAATCATGTAGTAAACCGTAAGCACAAAATTTCACCCCACATAACAAAAATCACAAGAGCATCTTTAAAATCAAGTCCCCAATGTCAAATCAACTTATTGACTTTTTTTTCTTTTTTTTTTCGAGACTTTGAATTTTTCAAAAGTTACTTGATTCCATGTACTTTCTTGAGTGGATAAAGATATGAGTATAGATGACACTCAGAGAAACACTTAGTATATATTCAGGCGATTAAAGATATGGATAAAGATAGAACCTGAACATTGGTATCGAAATCAGAACTTGACTAACTCAATTTATTTTAGTTATTAATTGAAAAGTCAAAGGGGAACTCAATGCTTATCAAATACTCAAGGTGACATTGGAAATGGGGTTACATCTCAAACTCAAAATCGGCTACAGAGTGACATTAACACAGCAAAAATCTTGGCCTTCAACTAGTCAAAGCTAGAAATAATCTCTAATGAGCATGGATCACATGAATCAAAACCACATAATAAAAGTAGAACACGCATAATCATAACACTCAAGCTCTTCCCAAAATCAAATTCACCCAAAGATTTTCAAGTTTAAATTTCCTCAAAATTTTTAATTTGCCTTCCCCTCACACCCAAACCTTACATTGTTCTCAATGTAGAAAACAATAGGAAAGAGGGAAATGGAGAAAAGAACAACACAACCTGACAGCACGGGGGAAATCATTTCCATATAAGCCCAATAATCAAGCTCTTAATTGTACCTGCACAACCACCACCAAGCACAAAAGCCAAAAACCAAGTGAAGAATCACACCCAAAAACACAAGCACACCAAAAAGAAGGAAAGAAGGGGGGGAAAAACAAAAACAAAAATGACTCAAACTCACCTAAAAAGATTGGATTGCCTCCCAACAAGCGCTAAGTTTTGTGTCTTCAGCCAGACAAGGTCTCACCCACTAATCATAGTAGACAGGGTCTACTAGATTGATGGATTTAATCAAACCAGGGTCAATATCATAAGTCACAACAGGTTTCAAATGTTGACCATTTACCATAAGAAATCTACCATCTTAGGGATCCATAATTTGAACTGCGCCGGGGGGAAACACTTGTTAGACAACAAAAGGACCATCCCAGCTAGCTCTCAACTTGCCAGAAAATAGCTTAAGCTTAGAGTTAAAAAGCTAAACCTTCTAATTAGGTTCAACAGATTTATGAGAAATCATTTTGTCATGAAAAGCTTTGGTTTTGGCTTTATAAATCTTAGCATTCTCATAGGTTTCATTACGCAATTCATCTAATTCATTCAATTGAAGCCTACGGTTAGAACTTGCTTGTTTCATATCAAAATTAAAAGCTTTAATAGCCCAAAAGCATGGTGTTCTAATTCAACTGGCAAATGATAAGCCTTACCAAAAAGAAGTCGGTAAGGAGACATCCTAATGGGAGTCTTAAAAGTAGTACGATAAGCCCAAAGAGCATCATGCAATCTCAAAGGCCAGTCTTTTCTATCGAGTCGAACCGTTTTCTCAAGTATAGACTTGATCTCACGATTAGACACCTCAACTTGACCACTAGTCTGAGGATGATAAGGAGTAGCTACTTTATGAGTTACAGAATACTTTCTAAGCAAAGTCTCAAAAGATCGATGACAAAAATGACTACCTCCATCACTAATAAGAGTTCTAGGGGTACCATATCGACAGAAAATGCACTCTTTCACAAACTTAACTACAACCTTGTGGTCATTAGTCCTAGTAGCCTGAGTTTCCACCCATTTTGACACATAATCAACAGTAACCAACATGTAAACAAAGCCAAAAGATGGGGGAAAGGGACCCATGAAATCAATGCCCCACACATCAAATATTTCAATAATTAGAATAGGGAAAAGGGGCATCATATCAGGACGGGACATGGCACCCGTACGTTGACAATGCTCACAAGCAAGACAGAATCGGTAAGCATCTCAAAACAGAGTGGGCCAGAAGAACCCACTTTGTAGGACTTTAGCAACTGTCCTACGACTTCCAAAGTGACCACCACAAGCACGAGAGTGACAAAAGGTGAGAATACTATGAATTTCACTCTCGAGGACACATCCACGTACCACTTGGTGAGGGCAATGTTTAAAAAGATAAGGGTCTTTTCAATAGTAATATCTTACCTGTGAGAAAAACTTATCTTTCTCTTGTTGGATCAGTGAGGAGGAATCTTCCCAGTGGCAAGGTAATTCACAATGTGAGCAAACTAAGGGAGAGGGGGTATGTGACACAATAAATAGTTGCCCATTAGGAAAGTGGTCAGAAAATATAACGAAGTGATCAGTATGCTCAGTAAAGATTCTAGACAAGTGGTCTGCAATAGAATTTTCAGAACCTTTCCTATCTTTTATTTCAATATCAAACTCTTGGAGCAATAAAATCCATCTAATGAGTCTTGGTTTAGGGTCATTCTTAGCCAACAAGTGTCTTAATGCAGCATGATCAGTAAACACAATCACTTTTGAACACAAAAGGTATGGACGGAATTTATCAAGTGCAAATACAATAGCTAGCAACTCTTTCTCAGTAGTTGAATAATTCTTTTGAGTATCAGTAAGAGTTATACTAGCGTAGTAAATGACATGAGACATTCTATTCACCCTTTTACCCAAAACAGCCCCAATAGCAAAATCAGATGCATCACATATAATCTCAAATGGCAAAGAAAAATCAGGGGGCTGCACAATAGGGGCTGACACCAATAAAGATCGAAGCTTCTCAAAAGCTTTCACACAAGACTCATCAATCACAAAAGGAGCATCTTTGAGGAGATTAGTAAGTGGGCGAGCCACTTTACTAAAATCCTTAATAAACCTCCTATAGAAACTAGCATGGCCAAGGAAAGATCTGACTTGCTTCATAGAAGAAGGCACAGGTAGATTAGAAATCAAATCAACCTTGGCTTTATCAACCTCAATCCCTCTTTTAGATACTTTGTGACCCAACACAATCCCTTCTTGGACCATGAAGTGACTTTTTTCTTAACTCAAAACAAGATTCACTTCTTTACATCTTTTTAGCACAGTGGATAGATTAGCAAGGCATACATCAAAGGAAGAACCAAAAACAGAGAAATCATCCATAAACACCTCCATGAAATTATCAATATAATCAGTAAATATGGCCATCATACATCTCTAGAATGTGGAAGTGCATTAAACAACCCAAAAGGTATCCTCCGATAGACAAAGGTACCTGATGGGCATGTAAATGTCGTTTTCTCTTGGTCCTCAGGATAGATAGGTATTTAATTGTAACCAAAATAATCATTTAAAAAGCAATAAAAAGTCTATCCAGTCACTTTTTTCAAAATTTGATCAATGAATGGGTGGGAAAAATAGTCCTTTCTAGTTACAGAATTTAGCTTTCTATAATCAATACACACTCTCCCCCCTGTGGTTTGTGTAGTGGGAATCAATTCACTTTCACTATTCTTAACCACAGTTATGCCAGATTTCTTGGGGACCACTTGAACTGAACTAACCCATTGACTATCAGAAATAGGGTAGATAATGTCTGCATCTAAAAGCTTTACTACTTGTTTCTGAACAACTTCTTTCATGTGAGGTTTTAGTCTACATTGCATTTGCCTAACAGGTTTAGCATCATCCTCTAAATGAATCCTATGCATACAAATTATAGGACTAATCCCTTTCAAATCAGCCACTGACCACCCAATAGCACCCTTATGATTAGATAAGACACGAATCAACTCTTCCTCTTGATGACAAGATAAAAGAGAAGATATTATAACAGGTAGGATCTCTTTGGAGCCTAAAAACACATACTTGAGTGAATCAGGAAGAGGTTTCAACTCAAGTTTAGGTTGGGACACAACAGAAGGTGGCATAGGAGAACTAGCCAAAGGAGAAAAGGTTCATAAGTGGACACCTAAGAGAAAGACTCAAGATGGGGAGTGGAATCAAGAGTAGAATCCATCTCATCTATTGTACTTCCTAAATCACACAATTTCAAATCCCCACGAGAAAGACAGGTTCCCAAGGGATCACTACTCAGAATAGCAGGCAAAGTTTCTTCAATCATTTCATCAATCATATCAATAAAGAAGCATTCAGATTCATCTTCAAACACAGGTTGAGCAGAAGCTTTGAAAATATTAAGCCTAACCCTCATGTTCATGACCGAGACATCCATCACTCCCGGCCTACAATTAATAGTAGCATTAGCTGTGGCTAGGAAGGGACATCCTAAAATAAGAGGAATTTGCTTAGAAGCATGACTGTTGTCCATGTCCAACACAACAAAGTCAACACGAAAGAATCCTTTATCAATTTGCACTAAGACATCATCTATCCGCCCCCTAGGAGTCCTAACTGACCTATCAGCAAGCTGAAGGGTACAGTTGGAAGGTTTCAGTTTACCTAATCCTAACTCTAAGTAAATAGAATATGGTGTCAAATTAACACTAGAACCCAAATCCAAAAGCGCCCTTTCAATTTTATGATTACCAATATAACATGAGATGGTAGGGACATCAGGATCTTTGAACTTAGGTGGAGTGCCACATTTCAAAATCGAGCTCACTTGTTCACTTAGAAGAACCTTTTTAGACTTATCATCTTTAGATTTCCTTTTAAAAGTGCACATGTCTTTAAGGAATTTAGCATAAGCAGGGATTTGTCTAATCGCTTCCAAGAGAGGAAGATTGACCTTAACTTGCTTAAAGGTCTCTAGGATGTCATCTATTTGCTTGTCTTTCCTAGAAGGGAATGGTGCATCCAAAGCTTGAGGGTAAGGAACCCTTGACTTATATGTCACAGAAGAGTCAAACACAATAGGAGAAGGGGATGGGTCATTCTCTTTTTCAGATTCGAGGTCACTCTTCAAGGTCTTAAGTCTTTCTTTTTTGTCATGTTCCTTCTCACTCACCTTATTATCTACTTCTTTACCACTTCTAAGAACTATTATAACTTTCAATTGTTCAAATTGTTGGCCTTTAAGGTCCTGTATGGGATGACTTGGAAGTTTTTCTTCTTCTCTTTTACCTAGAACTATGGCTAGTTGCCCAAGTTGGGTTTCTAACTTAGCTATGGATTGTGAGTGGGAGTCAATAATGTGCATTTTAGACTCAATTCCTTGAACTTTAAATCAACATTTTGCACAACTGAAGTCAAGGTACCAAGTGCAGAAATTATCTTATCAATTTCAGAGCTCCCAGATGGAGCTGGATGGGAAGAAGGAGGAGCATATCTCTAGTTTTGAAAACCAGGAGCGGTAGGTCTACTGGACTGGGCCTGAGGATTCTCAACATTTTGAGACCTCCATAAAAAATTAGGATGATTCCTCCAACCATGGTTATAGGTATTCGAATTCGGATTCTTAGAAGGAGGAAATCCTTGGGCAGCATTTACTTGTTCAGGCACACAGTCAGACTTACTAATACATGGACAGTCAACAGAAGCATGCATGGGACTAGCACAAATCGAACACACATCTTGCATAGAAGGGGCATTAGACACTTTGTTCATGCACAACAATTAATCAAACTTCTTAGCTAAAGCATCAACTTTACTGGAAAGGTCAATTGAATGTGAAACCTCATAAATCCCCCCTTTACTTCCTAATTGCCTAGGCAAATAAGAATATGAGGAAGTAGCATACAGATGTGAATTTTTAATCAAATGTTCAAACAATTCTCAAGTTTCTTCAGGAGTTTTGCACAAGAAACTACCACCACATGATGCATCAACCATTTGTCTATTATGCTCATCTAAAGCAGTGTAAAAACTTTAGACAAGTTACCACATAGGTATCTCATGGTGAGGATAATTTCGCAACGACTCTTTAAACATTTCCCAACTTTTATGCAATTGCTCACTTTTATTCTGTGAGAAAGTGGTTATAGCACGTCTTAAAGTAGTCAGTTTTTCAATAGAGAAAAACCTTTTCAAGAATTCCTTTTGCAATCGATCCCAAGTGGTGATATTTGTCTTAGTATCCAACCAAGCTTTAACTCTATCTTTCAAAGAAAAAGGAAAAAGCCGTAAGCGAAGAACATCATCAGAGATATTATTCAAGAATACAGTAGAAAAAATCCCTAAGAACGCATCAACGTGCTTGAAAGGATTTTCAGACTCTAGCCCATAAACCGACGGTAACATTTGGATAAGAGAATGTTTAATCTCAAATGGCACCGTAACAATGGGCATGCGTGTTCTTATAGGTGAGTCATATGTGGTAGGAGTCAAATACTCCTTAAGTTACTTAGGTGGTGGGGTTCGTTCTTCAGCAATCTTTTTCTCAGATTCCTTTTTCTTAGCTCTTATCTTTCGAAGAGAGCATTTAATTTCAAGATTATATGGTATGAGATCTAAGCACAAAGAACGTCTACTATGCATATACTCACAAACAATCGAAAAAATAGAATGAAATCACCACCACAATAATAATCACCAAACAGAAGAAGAAAAGTGAAGAAAGAGATAAGAAGAGAGAAGGGAAAAAAAACAAATAAAAGATCCAAGGGAAGGGGGAAAAACTGAAGAAAATAAAGCAAAATAGAATAACAGAAATAAAAGGGATGGGGAAAAATAAAAGGAAAAAATGGAATAAAAGGGAGGGGGATTGTTAGATTAGATACAATAAATAAAATAACAGAAATAAAAGAGTTAGATTAGATTAGATTAGATTAGAAAATGGATAGGAAAAATAGTTAGATTAGAAGGGAATAGGGGATAACAAAAATAAAATAGTTGGATTATTTTCTGGGGAAAGGAAAAAAATAACTGAAATAAAAGGGATGGGGATAGAGAAATAAATAAATAAATAAATAAAATTGTTATATTAGCGAGAAGGGGGAAATAAAATAAAAGGAAGAGAAAAAATCAAAAATCCCTATTCGGTCCCCGGCAACGGCGCCAAAAACTTGATGTGGATTTTATGTTTAGTTTTAAAACCCTTTTACTTGTAAGTGCACAAGGTTAATTATAGACTAGCGAGTATAGGGGTGTCAATCCCACGAGGAATAATATTAATTTTTAATTTCAACTCTTCCAATTATAAAGAATAAGTTGAATGAGGAGTGTAATTATCAATATGATTAAAGAAGTAAAAAGAAGAGTAAAAGTGTCAAGTAGAGAGAATTCAGATGAGAGAATGTTCTAGGATTTTGGATTTCACCTTTGATGCAAATATTGAATTGCTAATTCAAATGGGGATTTGATTTATCTCTTGTGCAACCTAAGCTACAAGCATTAAGTTACAAATTGAAAAGATGAATTATGATTGTCAAATAAAACTATTTATCTAGTGGTTTAGTATGAATTATTCTTTTAGATATAACTCATCTAATTTCTAGAATAAATTACTCAATTTTAACAATTATAATTTTAAGTCTATTTGCATAATGTCATATGAGCCTATAAGGTCTAATATTCATTTGAGATAGCAAATTAAACTATTGTAATTAACATGAATAAATAATAGTATTAGAATGTATAAGTAGGTTAAGATCAAGTTTACACTCAAAATTACGCAATCAAAAAGACAAAAATTACCCCAAAAGAAATTAGCAAAAATAATATTATTATCAAGGATCCATCTTATTTCTAGAAATGAGTAGCTCGGCCGACTATAGTTAGTGAAAACACCATGATTATTGGTATATTTCACTACCTATGTCCAAACTTTTGTACTCAATTACAAACTAACAAAGTAAACACTCTCAAATTTGACTCACAAATGAGATGAGAAGAGAAGAGAAAGAAAACCAACAAAGCTTATTTTCTTCTAAACCCCTCAACTCAAATGATTTTGTCTTACAAAATACTCTCAACTCTCTAAAGAAAACAGAAGATGGAAGATGAGAGAATGGGAGAAAGAATAGATGAATGTGTTAACCCATTATTCCTTTTTATAGTAGAAAATCAACCCCTCTTGGAGCCCAAAAATTAATGAAAAATTAAATTCGGTTAATTAGTGGTTGTTACAATGCATAAGAGAGGGCTAGTTTTTAGCTAACAATTAAATTCGGTTAATTAGTGGTTGTTACAATGCAAAACAGAGGGCTAGTCTTTAGCTAACAATTAATTTTTGATTAATTGTATTTGACTAGGTTAACAATTGGCCATGTGGCAAATAAAAAAAAGAGTGGGCTGCTGAGATACAGGCCCAGGCATGGATAGGGTGATTTGGGTGCTGCTGGGCCATGGGGCATGGGGCAGAAAAAAGGAGGGTGAGTGAGGAAAAGGGGAGGGGGGGTGTTGGGCCTGGCCCAGATGGAGGGAGAAAAGATGGGTGGAGGCAGCTGGCGGGCTAGAGTTGGGCATCGAACTGGGCCGCTGAAACAGGCCACCGGCCCACACGAGGGAGAAAGAAAAAAGAAGAGAGGTGTGGGCGGGCTGACTAGCGAATCTGGGCTGCAAGACTTAGGCTGAAGCAGTAGAGATAGTGAAGGAGAGAAATAGAGGGAGCTGGGGGGGAACGCCTGATAGGCCACGAAGCTCAGGCCCACTGGTCGGCCTTGCTCTTCTTCCTTTCAACTTTTGGGCTCTTGACCTTAGTCCTTGAGTGTGGCATTCATGAAAAATCGGAAAAATTCGAATCGGCTTGATCAACTTCGTACCCAAATACTTTTATTTTATTTTTACCTGAAAATCACATAAAATATGCATTATTCTCTCATAAAATATATTTCAAAGATCTAAAAGTAGGTAAAATGAAGAGTAAAAATTCATATAAAATATAAATTATCAAAATTATATTGGCGACTATGATGTTGAATGATTCTTGACTCATTAAGTGTGTCTATGATATTCGTAAGTTCAATTTGTCAATGTTATGAATTCATGATTAGAGGATTTTGTTCTAAAAAGTACTCCATTGAAGAGAGATGAGCGAGAAAGAGCACGACTAAGTTCCCACGATAGAAGAAACAGATCAATTCACGAGATCAACAAAAAAGATGAAGAGAACCGCCACACGGCCATCACCAATGAATGAGGCAAGGGAAGATATGGACATAGAAGAGATGGAGTTAGGATCCCCTAATGTTCTAGAAACAATGCCCCCTATTGCTGGTGGACTAAATGAAGGGAGGGGGATCTCGTATAGGGATACTCTCCAACGGAATAATCCAAACCGTCGATTCAAGACCAGGGAGAACCCAATCTTGGAGGCCGATGGTAGCGATGATGTCTCGGAGGATGATGAGCCCCCAGAGGAAGAGGATCCGATATGTCCAACGATATTACTTACCATAGTTGAACAGTGTATGCTATGAAAGCCATGGCGTAATGCACTGATTATCAAAATCTTTGATAAAGGGATTGGATTCCTCCAACTGAAGCGACGTTTGAAAACCAAATGGCCACTGAAAGGCGATTTCTCCCATATTGACATCGGGTATGATTACTATGTCACCCGATTCTCTAATCAGGAGGACTATGATCATGTGATGACTAATGGCCCATGGATGACAGACGATAATTACCTGGTAATCAGGGAATGGGTGCCGAATTTTATCCCAGAGGAAGATAACATTACCAGGCTAACAGCTTGGGTAAGAATCCCAAAACTCAGTGTTGAGTATTTCAACAAAGACTTCCTCCTACACAAGATTAGAAGCAAGATTAGGAAGGTGTAACAACCCCAGCCCTTAGGCCAGAAGCGTTACGCTTTCCTAACTTCTTACTTAATTCATGGGACGAAACAGACAGAGTTCCCCCTAAAAACTGACCATTTCCAGACTAAAAGCCTTACAATAAGTCCCTGTAAATCAACGGAAGCGCAAAATATTTAAAACATAGCTCAACGGCCACACGCCGGAGTTCATAACTCAACGAGCCACTCGCTCAGAGTACACCAAATAGATTGACTCATGAATAAAGAAGAAATGGAAGATACAACTCAACGGTTAACAAAACCGGAGTATTAAGATTTACATCCCAAAACATAGCTAAATTAAACCAAGAAGACATCTAACTAATTTGATGGTTGGCTCAAACGGCCGTACAGAGCGACATGTATATCAAATGCATTACATGAACTAGAATAATCGTTTACAGACCTTTATAAACTAAGAGTACATTACATGACTTCATTAAACACGTAAGATCCCTTCAAATGAGCAGATACGACGCCTTGTAAGCAACAATAGGCTCTTTCTGGACTTATCTGACTCAACTTCTTCCTGTCAGAAAGAAAACCTGGGGAAAAGGGGAAAGAGTAATCGGATGAGCAACCACAAGCTCAGTGAGTGTCCCCCAACCCCCTTAAAACCAAAACCGTTGCAGGCAATACTTTCTTTACTAGTCACATATCATGTTTCCATACTTTACTATCATAATAGATATTCATAGAACCTTTATGGGAGGATCACTAAACATAAACTTCACTTCGACCTCTCAATCATATTTCTAGGTTCCTCAACGACGGAGTTCTTTACTAGCAAGCAGTTAGGCACGTGAGTAAGCATCGAAGGCTAAGTATAAGGATCCTTTCTTTTCATAACATAACTTCCTAACACTCCATTTAAACTACACATGAACCCTCAATTATATGATGTGTATATAAGGTTATTCCTTTTCATAATTACACTTTTCTTGGTATTTCATTCATATAATATACATATCACATGCATAAACACGTATCAAGCATTTAAGTACTTGTAAACATCATATTAAGCTATATGACACCCTCGCATGCTATTCACATATCAACGTTCATTCTTTTAGGAAGAGACGCCTTCATTCATAGAATTTTTAACGTGCTATAACTTTCTTTCTAATCTCATACACTTTAAATCAGACAGATTTGCTATGGATAAGAATGATGCCACATAAGATTAGAATCCACGTTCAACCATACTTAAGAATCATTCATAATGCATTCATTGAAAGCTTTCCTTTAATACATAGGCTAAGAATCCACATTCAAACATGCTTGAGGATCATTTCATAACTCATTCATTGAAATCTTTCTTTCTTTCGTTGAAAACGTTTTCTTAGTCTTCAAAGGAAGTTTCATTTCGTTTGGTCGTGTAACGACCCTTGTAAGCTTTTCATACATCATTCCATATAACCTTTTGGGCCCATAAAAAGAACTTCCTTTCCTTTTTAATCGTTTAAAAAAAATGGCAAAGGGCCAATTGCTTTTCTTAACTTAGTACGAAAGTACTTCTGGCATAAGACCATTATAGGGTGCTGATTGGATGAGAACTATTCTCGACCCCATAGTAAGACCTAACGCTCACGCTTAAGCTCTTACTCCCAGGATGGCTACATATAACATATCGGATCATTACATTAGCCCTCGTCAGGGCCTCTAGGGTTTATCCGGACTTATCCCCTAGGATAACATCATTCTTTTCATTCTTTTCATATAACATCGTTCTTTTCATTCTTTTCATATGGTCCGAAGCACATTACCTTAGCCACTTTAAAGCGTATGAGCCATAACGGCTAATAATTTTGCTGTGTCTTTTGGTAAAATCGTTTATCATATAACTCACACTTTTCTAAACCGTTTTAGGGATTCCTCCGTTCAAGCAGGTTCACTCCCAAATACTGTTTGTATAGCGAAAATAGGCCATTGTTTGCTATTAATCATGGCTATTATTAGTTTGAAAACACGAGAAACGTTCTTTATCAAATCACACCACTTTCTCGCATATTGCATCTTAGACATAAAAGGGGGAAAGGGATTCACACGTTTCACATTCAAACACTTCATAATCATTTCAACACAATGAGTCACACATGGCTTCGCAATCCACACGATTGCGGTAATTTCACAACCCAGTCTCCCTCCTCACTTGCACCGTACCACAAGACCTCGAACGCTCATAATTCTTTCTTCAAACCATCCAACTACCAACTCGATTCATCGACTTATTAATCACAACATATTATCATATTAGCTTATATAAAAGGGAGTAAGGTTTAGGCTCTTACCTGAGCAACCAGCACCATTCAGCGGTGCGTTACAATAAGCGTACATATAGCCACATTTATCCATAATTCGACAACACTTTATTCAGTAAATCAAACATAATTTGATTCTAAGCATATACGATGCATTTCGAAGTAACTTTCCTAAGCATGAATGTACTAAAAAGGGTTCGAATGAAAGCTAAACATATTTCAATAGCTTCGAATTTAATTTGTTTACATGCATTAGCTAGTTTAACTCGAATCGAAGCTAAACACGTTCATATAACTTTGAGATTAATTCCTTTAACATGCATTAGCTAATCCACTTGATTCGAAGCTAAACACATTTCATTAACCTCGAAATTAGCTCATTTGCACGCATCGGTTAATCAATTCGAATGGAAGCTAAACACGTTAAAAGGATTTCGATTTTAATCATTTTTCACATATTAGCTAAATAACTTGAATAAAAGCTAAGCACGTTAACGCAACTTCGATTTTAATTCTTTTTCATACATTAACTCATTAACTTGAATCGATGCTAAACACGTTAAACTAACTTCGTTTTTAATCCTTTTTCATACATCAACTAATTAACTTGAATCGATGCTAAGCACGTTAATACAACTTCGTTTTTAATTCTTTTTCATGCATTAACTCCTCAACTTGAATCGAAGCTAAACACATTAATATAACTTCGAATTAACAGTTCACGCATGGTTTTCATTCATGGACTTGAATCAATGCTAAATGCACATAATTCGCATCGATTTACAATTTCAGGCATAAATCAACCAAATGAATCGAACCTAAGCATGAACAGCTCATTTCTTGACATTTCTAACGAATTGAACAAACCCTAACTTGACATATAACATCAATCTGCTGAAAATTAACTTCGAAAATAGTAATAACTTAGGAGGGAAGAACACTTACTTGACTCAGCCCAAATTCAACCCTAGTAGCAGCAATTGCATGCCCAAATGCATGCCCACGTTGCTGAACCGAAACCCTAGCCCGTGTGCTTCCCAAAATCGAACCCTAGCTCTCGAAATCAACCCCTTCTGCATGTGGTTTGAAGTGAAATTAGTCCCTCAATCTATAGAAGAGGTCGTTTGGAGGTGTTTGGCCGATTTCCGGCACGTGGGTGGCGTTTTCAGGCCACCAAAACGTGGTTGTCCTGCTCTGTTTCACGGTGAGAAGCGGAGGAAAGGGGCTAGTGGAGGTCGGTGGTGAGTGGGTCATGCTCAGCGAACCACCGTGGTCCCTCTCTCGCCGGCGACGCGCGCTGGCCGGTGGCAGCGCCTGGTGGCCGGTCGCCGGTGAGTGAGAGAGAGAGAGACGCGTTAGAGAGAGAGAGAGAGTGAGGGTGAAGGGTCGGGGTCTCGGTTTTTCCTGAGACCCGACTTCCCCCCCCCTTTTTGGTCCATTTCTTTTTTTTTTTGACTCAATTAACATCATTCAACTAAGTTCCGGTCCGTACTCGCTAATGGTTAGGCTAAACCCGAATTGAAACGACCCACAATTAACATTTCGCTTTGAACTTTGGGAATCGGCCAAGTAAAACGAAAAACGATTTTAAAAACTTGGTTTAGCGTTGATTCAAATATTCTATAAATAAGTAGCGTCAATAATAACGTTAGTCAAATAATCGTTCTTTTTAATGAATTTAATCGTTAAAAACTCACACAGTTACTAAAAATACGATTTCATAATGTAAACGCAAGACAGACAATTTAACGTAAAAATAACGAATGTGGGTCTTAGAGAAGGTCAAAAGAGTTGACAACACTACAGCAAATGTTGAATGGGGGCAGTTCACTAGACTAAGTGTGGAAGTCGATCTTACTAAACTGCTTTTATCTAAGTTCCGCCTTAACGGAAGAATCTGGAGAGTTCAGTATGAAGGTTTACGCATGAGATGTTTTAAATGCTAAACTCAAGGCCATAAAGAAGTTGCTTGTCCCAATGACAAGACGGGGGAGAAGGAAGCAATCACACTGTGGAGGCGAACAAAACCGGCCATCATAAGTCTGAGTAAGACAGCACCTATGGTAGCCGGATGATAGTCCGGAAGCTCGCGAGACGGAAATCCAACAGTCAACCCCCTCTGGCCGATGGAAGGCCGAGGCCTGAGCCCAGTCTGACCCGTCACGTGAGAGGCACTGAACCGGTCCGCAATGACCATGGCCCAAGGGCAGAACTTGAAAAGGAAAGTGGTGATGAGGGGGATCTCTTTCCCACCAGGTTGGCGTGAATCGTGGAGGAGACAAGGAAGTACTGAGATTTTGGCAAATGATCAAGGTTCAAGATTTAGAGCACTCGCGAATCTCGACCTTAACATGGATTTGGAAGCTATCACAGAAGAAGTGTGTGCTAATAGGGACAAAGATGATTATACGACCACTAATGAAGAACCCAATTTGGATAGTGGAAATAATGATGTGATCAGTCTGGGGGGCACAACGAACATGGATATGGAAACTTCCCTAGGCAAGGAGAATATCCCTCAGGAGGATGCTAATTAGACAGATGACAGACTACTATTGACACCGGTCGAATCCCGTTTGCGACAGGAAGGCCCATAAACCATTCCTCCAGCCCGACAAAATGCTACTTCTTACGCTCGGTCTCGAGTAAGACCCCGCGATTTTTGGCCCAGTCTGAGGCCCAACTTGGGAGGGGCTTTGCATGCAGCTCAATAAGCACCGTCCAGCCCATGTCCTATCCCAAATAGAAACCGGACTCCTCAGAATTTTTCAGCTCAATCCTTGCAAGGTAGGACCGAGGGACTTCGATGGGGCTTTCCTCTTTTTGGTATCCCACTAGATAAGGGGTCCACTAGTGCAAGCACCAATGGATGGGTCACAGAACAAGTATTTCGCACTAAGGATTCAATTCAGCCAAGAGAACATGAGGGTCGAGATAACTTTCCCACAAGCAGCAGGATCGAGGAGAGTAGGCTAAGCTGTCGAGCTAGACAGCAGCCCAGTCAAGGATTCCACCTCCCTTAGGAGGCTTCTTTTGCTATAAGTTTTAAATGAGTTCAACAAGGAACGGTAACTCCCGGGATATTAGAGTTCTGGTTTGGAACACTCAAGGGGATGGGAGTCGCAACTTCTAAAAAGTCTTAAAAGAGAATGTAGGGATGCAACGTCCACAGATTATTGTATTATTGGAAATCCACATTAGTGGGTCTAGAGCTGATGCTGTATGTAACAACATTGGATTCGAGGCCTACCAAGGTAGAATTTGGGTTCTATGGCTTCTAAATGAGATACAACTTGACATACTAGAAGCCCACGAGCAATATGTGACTACTGCGATTTCTACAGGTGGAGCTCGACCATGGCTTTTTACTGCCATTTACGCAAATCCACACCCTTCCAACTGCAAGGAGTTTTGGGATAAGCTGGAAGGATGGGCATCGAGAACTCACTGGCCTTGGCTACTGGGGGTGATTTCAATGAAACCGGCTCACTGGACGAGAGAGATCGTGGCGATCCCGACATGGCATGGTGGTGCTTGAGATTCAATAATTGGATCGAGAATAATGCCTTGATCTTGGTTTTTTCAGACCCAAATAAACTTGGGTCAGAGGCCTTACCCCAGAAACGTGAAAATGTGCTAGGTTGGATCGTGCTTTATGCAACATAGATTGGAGGCTCAAATTTCAAGAGGGTGGTGTCAAACACTTGGTTCGAAATCAATCCGACCATGCACCAATCTTTATTTCCACCGCGGGTTTCTCGTCAAATAACGCGGATAGCAAAACTTTTCGGTTCCAAGTCGCTTGGATGCTGCATAAGGAATTTGACAATCTCATTCGCCAATACTGGGCCCCTAATATCCCACTCAATGAGACATTGTAGGGGTTTGTGGACAGGCTTAGCTCCTAGAATAAAAATGTGTTTGGTAACCTCTTCCGCTCTAAAAGGAGGCTTTGGAGAAGAATAGAGGGAGTCCAGAGGAGGCTTGATGAAGGGGGACCTCGCCATCTCTGGAAGTTGGAAGCATGGTTGGGGCGTCAACTGGATGAAACTTTGGCCCAAATAGAAATTTTTTGGTTCCAAAAGTCCAGAATGGAGTATATTCGGGACGGGAATCTAATACACGCTTCACCATTGTGAGGTGAAGGAAAAACAGAATCGAAGGGCTACAAAACGAAGGCGGCATGTGGATAACAGAACCAACCAAGATCAAGGCCTTGGTGATGAGGTTTTTCAAAAATCTGTTCACTGAAGACAACATATGCTTGCATGCTATCGATCCCTCAGAGTACCCCCTTCCCGGGCTTACAACGGAGCAGTCTAGCTATCTAAGCAAACCGTACAGCTCCAGTGAGGTTTAGAACGCGCTGAAGAACATGAGCCCTTTTAAAGCCCCTGGACCGGATGGTTTCCAAGCTTTGTTTTTCCAGTGCTACTGGGGCTTGTTGGGGATGCCGTCACTCGCTCTGTTTTGGACGTTCTCAATGGGCAAGCGTCTCCAAAAATTATGAATCATACCTTCCTGACACTCATACCAAAAGTGGATAATCCTCAATTTATCACACAATGTCGTCCCATTGGGCTTTGTAATGTGACTTATAAATTAGTCACTAAGGTCATTGTGGCATGGCTAAAGGAGATTTTGCCGCATATTATCTCACCAACTCAAGCTAACTTCGTCCCGACGAGACAAATCAGTGATAACGTGATCATTATGCAAGAAGTGCTCCATACGACGAGACGGGCGATAGGAATGAAAGGTTACATGGGTATAAAAATTGACTTTGAAAAGGCTTATGACCGGGTTAGATGGCTCTTCGTGCGAGAGAAGTTGGTCCTAATGCTGTTTCCTTCGTCACTCGTGCAAGTTATTTATTCCTGCATTTTAACGTGCAAGATGAGTGTGTTATGGAATGGGACACCCACTGAAACTTTCCAGCCTACGAGGGGCATCCGACAAGGAGACCAGCTATCCCCATACCTGTTTGTGTTGTGCATGGAACGGCTGGCCCGTATTATTGACACAGCAGTTTCCCATGGGAGATGGAAACCAATACCCGTCTGCCGAGGGGGTCCCCAAGTTTAAAACTTGATGTTCACCGATGATTTAGTCTCGTTCGCTGAAGCCACGGAGGATCAAGCTCATGTCGTAAAAAAGTGCCTCCAACGATTCTGTACCATGTCAGGGCAAACAATAAGTCACGCAAAATCCAGGGTCCTCTTCTCGTCTAATGTAAACACGCTGGATACAGAATCGATCAGTGAAGTCCTGGGAATCCCAGCCATGGGAGACCTGGGTAAATACTTGGGAATCCCCACGCTGTCAAAGAGGGTGACTAGGGATTCGTTCAAGTACATTATCGACAGGGTGGACAAAAGACTTACTGGATGGAAAATGAAGTCTCTCTCGATAGCAGGCCGCAGGACTCTTATAAAGTCCACATTCTCGGCCATCCCAGCGTATGCAATGCAAACTTGTAGATTCCCTCGTGCAATCTGTGATGAACTTGATCGGAAGGTCCAATGATTCTTAAGGGCAGACATGAACTCCGAACGTATGACCACACCTTATAGCTTGGGCCACCATCACAAAACTCCTTTTGGAAGGGGGATTGGGTATTCGACCTATGCGCAAACTCAACTCAGCGTCCATGGCAAAGTTGGGTTAGAGAATGCTACGCAAGCCCATGTCCCTGTCTGCCAGAGTACTGCATCATAAATATTTCAAGGGTAGGAGGGGTATTGATATTTTTATGGCCTGCTGTAACCCTTCCAATTCATGGAGGGGCCTTACCAAGAGTAGTCTGATCCTCTAGAAAGGTATCCAACATTTCATTAGGGTTGGACGAGGGACACTCTTTCGGCTCCAGAGTTGGGTGATAGGGAAACCTTTGCTAGAAGTAGCAACTGGACCTATGCCCATTGCAGTTCAGCGACTAACAGTATCGGACTATTGGGACCCAAACACAGGCTGGCACTGGGAGGAGCTGCGGGAGTTGCTCCCTGTAGACACATTAAGCCGCATTGCTTCGATATAAGTCTACCCCGAGGCAGGGATCCAAGACGATATTTTCTGGGGTAGAACGTGTTCCGGGATATACTCCATTCAATCTGCCATTACCATGCTACGTGGTGAAAGTTCTACCACTGACCGAGGAATTTGGAAAGCAATCTGGAGTGTCAAGCTGCCACAAAAAATGAGGTTCCTCCTTTGCCTAGTGCTGCATGGTTGTTTGATGACCAATGCGAATAGAGTGAGGAGGGGATTCGCATCAAGTCCAAACTGTTTCATGTGTTCGGGATCATCACAGGATGCAAGTCATATGCTACGTGCATGCAAGTGCGCACGTGAGGTATGGCATTATTTTGAACAGGCTTACTTCGGCTTACATGACCCGAGTCTTGATTTGAAGGAGTGGATCCTCCGCAACATTAAGCACACGACGCATGATATTCTATGGCCCATGAAATTTACGGTGGTCATCTGGTGGCTATGGCGCTAGAGAAACAAAAGGTGCTTCGGAAGAGCTTCGAATATCCCCGGAGATAAAATTCGTTACCTTAACATGTGATTCGAGGAGACATCTAACGCATTGCTCACCCCAGAAAAATGGCATAACCGGGTTGAGCGTGGGAGGGAAGAGATCTTGGTGGGCTGCGAAGCACCACCGTTCGGCTGGATCGCATTAAATACGGATGGTACGTCAAGGAGGAATCCGAGAATGGCAGGTGGAGGGGGAATCTTTCGAGGTTGGAATAGAGAATGGCTAGGAGGGTTTGCTGGGAGAATGGGAATTTGTTCCTCGGTCAGAGCGGAGCCACTAGCAGTGTTACGCAGTTTGTCAGTTGCAAAGGAAAAGGGCTTCAAAAAACTAGCGGTCAAGGTTGACTCCATGTTAGTCATGGGGATGCTAAAGGGAGACTTGAGGAGCAACGTCTGCCATTTCACGATGGTTCAATGGTGTAAGCGACTTCTCAAGTCCTCAGACTGGGTGGTGACCATTTCTTACGGCTATCGGGAGTCAAATCAAGTGGCTGACATATTGACAAATCTAGGGATTGAGCTTAACTGTGATTTTGTAATGTTTAACGAGCCTCCCAAAGAGGTCTTTGCTTCATTATACGCAGATCATGTAGGGGCTAAGTCCCTAAGGTTAGTTGTGAATCAATAAAAAGGTTAGTCTTAGGGCATTATCCCCTCTCCTGCACTAGAAAAAAAAAATGATTAGAGAATTTTGTATACCTGCTTTGAAATTTTTATTACATTATTGGATGTTCAAAATCTAAATTTTGTGGAGCTTGAACACCAATAATATGATATGGAGAAACAACTCTCAATATTTCCACCTTTTGAAGTATTTATTTTTAATATTATATGGGGTATCTTTAGATTGTATTTTTCAGGCAATTTGTATGTATGCAACTTGGATTATTGATGTCCAAACCTCTTAAATTCAGATTATTAAAATCCATTAACCAATTTTTATAATGTCTAGAATGGACCTATTTTGATAATGAATGGGTATTCAAATGGTTGAAAGATAGCATTATTTGACAAATGAGGTTGACTTAGCTCATACTCTCTTCAACTTATGTTTTTAGAATAAGTTAAATTCAATTCAAGAAAAAAAAAAAAGTAAGTTCAATTAAGTTCAATTCAGCAGCAAAATAAGTTCAGTTCAATTTTTTTAAAAAAATTGATTTAGTTTACCAAAAGTCATTTGAAAAGAACATGGACTTATACATTTTTGTTATAGTATATTACATCTGCTACTTTATCAATCTGCTCATACTTACTGCAACCCACTCCAACCTGCTAGCTAATCTTCCAATATGCTCCAATCCACTCCAATCTTCTCCAATCTAGTCCATGTCGCTCCAATTTGCTCTAACTTGCTCGTACGCGCTCCCAACCGTTCAAACCGCCCGAAGCCATTCCCGACTGCCCAAAAAAAATATAAATTTTTTCACGCGGATGACAAACTAAAATCGACCAATATAGGTAAAAATAATAATTCTTTCAAAAATAATTATTTAAAAAATTATTAACGATAAATTAAGAAAAATGCCAACAATGTGAGCACAATTAAGACAGACAACAATGTGTGCTACACAATGTCAGCCGAATGCATGAGAAAGAGATACCAATTTTGCCAATACTAATGAATATTGTAACAGTCCTTCTCATTGTATTGTACGAAGAGCAAAACAAACAATCAATTGAATGGAATGCAAGGACGTAATATGATTTCATCGTTGACAAACAACCACTAAACTTCTATATATAAATTTTTTGTTGTAGGAAAACACATTTACGTAGTTGCAAATGGTTATTCTATTTTCTTGATATCCATTGTGACTTTATTAAATACTTAAATGATATTAAACTCATTCATTGCATAATTTTTTTCGGATGTGAACAAGTATTACAAAAATAAATATTGTTGCAAAAAATCTAGTCATCGATAATTATAAAAAGAAAATGTTAGCTATTCCAGTCTGCTTTAATCTACTACTACTTTTTCAATGTACTCCAATAAGCTAACTGCTAATTTAACCAGTTTCAACCTACTCCAACCTACTATTGGAGGAGCGGAAAGTAGTGGAGCAGTTGGATTAGATTTGACTAGTAGTTAGCAGGTTGAAACATATTGAAGTGGGTTGAAGTAGATAGGTTAGAGTAGGTTGGTGCATATTGGAATAGTTTAGGAGTAGGTTGTAGCAGATTAGAGTGTTTTGGGACATTCTGGATCTTTTTGGAGTGATTGTCAATGGTTTTGTGCAACAACATTTTATTTTTGTAGTACTAGTTTACATCAAAAGAAATTATGCAACATATCAGTTAAACGTGATTGCAAGCTCATGGTGCAAATTGAATATGTTTTTCATAGATTGAGAAAAGTGTAATAAGGACTTGCAACTAGGAAGGCGCATTCCGCAACACTAAAAGTCACACATAGAATTTTAGTTGTTGTATATTGATGATGACACCACATTAGGTATTACATCTTGTTTGGCTCATCATACAACCCAATTTTGGACAATACTCATTTGTTATGGCAGAATTGGTATCTCTTTTTCATGCATTCCGCTGAAGTTGTGTAGTATGCAACAGAATATAATTATATCAATTAGTTGCTTTCTCTGCTGACTTGATGCATCATGTCCTTCAATATCTTCTAATTGTTCTTTAATACTCCAAACATTCTCTTAATTATCGATCGTAGCAAAGAATGGTGAAATCTTTATCCAGAGTTGGTGACCTGTATTTTCTAATTGATTTCTATAGCTTCAAAGTGAAGGGCAATAAAATAAATCTCACCTTAGTCGAGATTAAGTTGTTAAATTATCATTAACTACTCTCATTAATAATCTATTGGTTAATCATAGCTTCCAAGGTATGTCCACATTGCTTTCCTTTTCTTAGTTTGTCGTTAATATTTTTTTTCAAAAATTATCACTTTTTACTCACATTGGTCGAGATTAATTTGTCGTTCATACAAAAAAATTTTTTCTTAGTGCATTGGATTGACTTTGAGCGCTTTTGTAACAATTGGGAGTAGGTTGAGTAGGTTGAAATAATTTGGAGTAAATTGATGCAGATGAGAATATGTTCAAGCCGATTTGACTAGCAATTATCATGTTCAAGTAAATTTGAATAAATTATAACATATTGGACTATTGGAGTAGACACCAGATTCAATATGCTATAAAGAACATGCCCTTAGTTGATTATAGCATTACTCTAAGAACGGGTCAAGATCTTCCGTTGTAAATCAACTTCTGATATTATATTGCAATGAAAAGGGATGCCTTTCAAATAAATAAGAAATCTTTTTTAATTTTCCTTGACTATGTGTGATAAATCATGGTAAGCAGTGACTGACTAACTGTCATATAATCTTGATATTCTACAAATGTAAAAATGGGTAGGCCATTCACAGTTGAGGAAATAAGAAATCTTTAATTTTGATGAAATCACCAAAAAATATGCCCCTTAACTACTGTAAAGTTTAAAATGTTTAATATTCTTTCTCCTATCCTCTCTATTATGCTAACTGACGTCAACCTTTAACAGTTATATCCTTAACTTGTGGGGGAAAAAAAGAGAAAATAGAGTTCTCTGATTTTAGGGATCCCCATCAATTGTCTTTCTGGTTTTAGGAACGTGCGAACCCATGAATATTACATACAAGTCAACCTCCTCATATTTTACAACCAAAAAAAACAAAAAAAAAAAACCTGAGATTATATCCCCCAAGTCTCATTCAAAAAATAAAGAAATTAACATAACTTCAACAATCACAGCCACATCTCCCAGTTGCAGGCTCAAACCACCTACTCTTCAACGGTTGGGAGTCTTTCCTCTTCAATCCGGCATCCCATCCCTCACAACTGCCTCCATTCTCAGTTTCAGTTCAGACGAACTTGACCTCAACTACCCTTCAAGGCCATTGCCATACAAATCTAAAGGAAACACATTCAGCCTGATTATTATCATTCAAAGGTTACAACTTTATACCGATATGCAACATCAATTAACTCGAATAGATTATAGGTTAGAATTTACATTACTATGCTGCCATCTTCTCTTACATTACTTGCCATTCTGATGTAGATATGAAGATCAATATATTACTCAGCACATTTCCATCACTTATTTCTGAGCTACCAACTAGTTACCTTCTGTGTTCCCTCACCCAATATACACAGAGAATTAGTTGTCTCCTATGATTGCTATGAATGAATTAATGTGTTCACTGAATCAATAATTCTGCCACCATGTGTTTCATCCTTTTTCCTAGTTTACTCTGATCAATTCAATGCAAGGAAATAAATGAAAGAATTTTCATAGTTGAGATGATCTACTCAACACAATGAAACACATGTAAGAATTTTCACAGTTGAGATAATCTACTCACCATACTGAAATACAAGAAAGCATTTTCTTCTTCTTTTAAAGCATACAAATCTAACAGTTGATAAAAACTATGTACCACATGGAAATAAATGAAATAATTTTGAAGCGTACAAATCTACCACTTAAATTTTCTTCATTTACCTCTAAAGATTATCATTATTTTTTTAATGTATGGAAGAATTTTTGCAGTTGAGATAATCTGCTCACCACAATTAAATAAATGAAAGAATTTTCACAATTGATATAGAAGAATTTTCACATTTGATATAACCTATGTGACACTTAAATGAAAGCATTTTCTTTTTCTTTCAAAGCATACAAATCTAACATTTGATATAATCTATTTACCACAAGGAATAATGAAACAATTTTGAAGCATACAAATCTACTAATTAAATTTCCTTCATTTACCTCTAAAAATTATAATTATTTATTTTACGTTTTAACTAAAAACTAAATGGAAGAATTTTCACAGTTGGGATAATATTACTCACCACAATTAAATAAATGAAAGAATTTTCATATTTGATATAAAAGAATTTTCACAATTGATAGAACCTATGTAACACAAGGGAATAAAGGAAAGCAGTTTCTTTTTCTTTTAAAGCATAGAAATCTAATAATTGATATAATCTATTTACCACAAGTAATAACGAAATAATTTTGAAGCATACAAATATTAATTAAATTTCCTTCATTTACCTCTGCAAATTATAATTTTTTTTTTTTTAACATTTTAACCAAAAACTAAATGGAAAAATTTTTACAGTTGAGATGATCTATTCGCCACAATTAAATAAATGAAAGAATTTTCACATTGGATATAATGTATGTAACACAAGGAAATAAATGAAAGCATTTTCTTTTCCTTTTAAAGCATACAAATCTAATAGTTGATATAATCTATTTACCACAAAGAAATAGTTGAAATAATTTTCTTTTTCTTTTAAAGCATACAAATCTACCAGTTAAATTTTCTTCATTTACCACTGAAAATTATAGTTATTTTTAATGTTTTCAATAAAAAAATAAATGTAAGAATTTTCACAATTGAGATAATCTACTCACCACAATTAAATAAATGAAAGAATTTTCACATTTGATGTAATCCATGTAACACAAGGAAATAAATGAAAGCATTTTCTTTTTCTTTTAAAGCATACAAATCTAACCGTTGACATAATCTATTTACCACAAGGCAATAAACAAAATAATTTTCATTTTCTTCTTTAAGCATACAAATCAACTAATTAAATTTTCTTCATTCACCTCTGAAAATTATAATTATTTTTTCAATGTTTCAAATAAAAAAACAATGGAAGAATTTTCACAGTTAAGATAATCTACTCACCACAATGAAAAATAAATGACAGAATAGCAAAATTTTCCTCCTTTACCTCTGAAAATTATAATTAAGTTTTTACCAGTTCAAATAACATGCCCCAAATCTAATCTATTTAACACAAGTAAAAAAATGAACGAATTTTCTTCATTTTAATCCTAAGATTGTAACCTCTCCCCCCCCCCCCAAAAAAAAAA